>OX030951.1:81096025-81343525 GCA_943735915.1 Pherbina coryleti
ATGCATTCAAGTTATAAAGCATGACTCCAAACTTTTTGGAAGAGTGTGAAATGTAAACCTACAAGATTGTTTTTCGTATCACCCTACAAATCTTATAAGAAAATTGCCCACTATCGTTTAAGATCATTCAATCTATTTAAAATTTAAATCGACAAAACTATAAAAGCAAGGTCCAAGAAATCTCAGTATGATGAGTTACATATAATACTCGTATAGAGCTTTTACAAATCGTATGAGGGGCCTCACGGGTCAGACCGGCTTTGGGTGGGCATGTTTGTTATAATCTCTGCTTGTTCTGCTTACTTCTTTCAACTGCGCGTAAGCTACGCTAAAAATAAGAGTATGTTTGCCTATGAAACACTATGACAATGCACTGTATGTTTTATGTCTGTCGAACTATAGAAATTTTACACAATTATCATGTTTGTGTTCTTTTTTTATGCGTTTAGTTGGAAGTGTATGCGTTGGCACTATTTTACACAAACATTTACGCATCGTAATGATGATACGCTAAGATTGCGTTCAGTTATTTTTTTTACTAGGTACTAGTGCGTATCGCACATACAGCTCTGGGAACGGTTACAAGATCTCGTGCATATTTTTTAAAACTAATTCTTCGGTGATTTTTCATTGGATAAACATTATAAAATAGCCTGTCTAAATTTGTTATTTTCTGTCATAACTTCTTTTGCCATCTTCTTTGCATAAAAATCCCTGTTCCCTTCAATATCATTACCTTGGTTCTTTATGCCTCTTAAGCACTTTCATGCATAAGAATGCACCAATGTCTTAATAAAAATGTGCATGATTGTGTTGGTAATTTTATACAATTTCTATTGCTGCCCATTGCGGGATCTTCGATGATGACACTTCGGTGTTCCCTTGTACTGTTTGTTGAATACCTGAACGCTAAATATCAATTAATCTATATTCATTTTAATGATACCGTCCATCAAAGCTAAAGTTAGAGCCAAAGCCAAAGAAGATTATATTAAGGAAAAACTAATACCAATTCAGAAAAATCAAAGATATGTTGTTGAAACTATAACAATGACTACAGTAACAGAAAGACGAATTGTGCGGGAAGCTACTGAGGACACGACAGCGAGTACGATTGAAGCCACGACAGCAAGTGATGTGGTGCCACCTGCGTTACCAGCAAAACCCGGTGCAATATTAACTAGCTCCCAGAATAATATTGCTGAGGATTTCGAGGAAGAGAAACCTCCACCAATACCACCGAAGGAATGCTCGCCTACTCAGATAAGTGGAATTTTAAAGGGTGGGAAACTTTGGAAGCAGGATTCGATCTCACAGGTTAACGCGGATATTCAACCTTTGTATTTATCTATTAAAAGATTCATGTAATTTCAGTCCGACGACCAGAGCAATGTCACATCCGAGGACGAGGGAAATGGCTCTAAACGTTCTGTTCGCTTTGTCACCGAAGAAGAAGCAAACAACGATGCCGATACTAATGGTCAGACAGCGGCGGACGCTGCTGATGGGGAAAATCAAATCAACGAACTTATTCCGATAAAGAAGCACTCAACACTTTTTAATAATGCGTTGCGCCCTAATTCAGCGGTTCGTCAGTTGTTTCCAAGTGTATCTCAACAGGCGCCCGTCCTTACTTCAGAAGCTTTACGCGCCTTTGACGAGTCTAAGCGTGCCGGATGCTTGGTACCTATTTTACCTGGGTGCGGAGATTCCGATACCTTGAGGCGCAGCATGGAGCGTAACATTTTAAGGCGCTCTTTAATTAAGTATAACCTTTCTTCAAGGTTAACACATTGACGTTTTCTTAACGTTTTGTTTTTTTATTATTAATTTTTAGGAAAAAGGCTGTCAAGTCTGACATTTCCCTTGAAGATCGCATCAAGCAGCTAACTTGCGATATTGACGAGTCCGTTGAGGACGCCACAAATGAAAATGGCGAAGATGGCTCAGGTAAAGCCGGAGAAGTTGGAGAATTCGTACACCGTGATAGTCCAACTGGTGAGGAAGCCCCGCAAAAGTATGCCAACGGAAACGACAAAAGCTTCTCACCAAGCTCATCAGTATCAAGTTCATCTAGTGGGTCATCGTCTGCCTACAAGAAGATTGCCGACATCTTTAATAGGGACAAAAAACAGGAAAAGATTCTGGAAATGGAGGAAAATCCTATTGTAATAATACCTCAGGTTAGTGGAAATGAATAACTAAATTTCATTTTTTCTTATTGAATATTCTCGATGTCATTTTATAACCTTTCACTGATTTTGGCAATCATTTGATTTGTTTAATTTATTTAACAATCAAATTGATTTATTTTATTAATTCATTGTTTTCTATCCGGTTTGTTGGAAACCAAAAGGAGGCCTTGATTTTTTTAGAAAGTTCTTTGAACATTTCTATTTTTAACTTTTATAAAACCGTAAACGAAGCCATTGAAGCTTATGTAAAGCCTGAGTAAACACAATACAACGTAGACGTGCCACCCACAGATGTGAAACAGAGATCTCCTATCATTATTTTTGACTTACATACATATTTATTTCGACTACTTGATTTTTGAAACTAAGTTCAGGCTTCCAAGAAATCGTTTTTGTCATCTTCACTTGGACGACATCCATCCCTTCATTCTGTATTACGGAAAAGCATACTTACGATAAGCAACACTCAGGAAGTAATATCTCAATCATAACAAAAAGAACACCATTTATGATTTAGTCTATTCTAAATTGGCAGAGATGAACTCAATTTCAAATTCATGAAAATCTTCTTTCACATGATTGCTGTGTTACTATTCGCCTCAGTTAAATTTGGAAACTTTTTCAAAATAATTGATCCAAAAAAATAATTTAGAACGAAGTATATATAAAAAATGTTGGTAAAATACAGGGTGTTTCAGGAAGTTCTGGACAAATTTTTCCAGCGTATTCCTTGGCTCATTTCTTGAAGAAAAGTCCACTAGGACCATGTCCGAAAATGCACGGGTGCGAAATGGCAGCGGGTTCAAAATTTTCGGATTGGTGGTCGGAGGGTAGTAGGGTAAAGTTGCTAACTTCTGAGCCAGTGGTCGGATTTGTTTGTTTTTGGGCTTGTTGGAAAGGTCTTTAAAAGACCTTTCCGTATAAAATAAAACAATAATTAGAAAAAGATGAAATAGCCGAGATACAGAGCTTTCCGAAAAAAAAAAATGGAAAAAAAATTAACATAACCTCAATTTTCTCAGCCAGATGGCAGGTAACTTATGTTTTTTTCTTTTAAAAGATAGTTATACCTCTTACCTTTCTAAAAATACCAAAACGAAGGTCTTACCGTTCCAAAGTTATGACCATTTGACTGAAATGCAAAAATTTAGAAAATTTAGAGAACAGAAAAAAATATACCAAGCTATATGTATCAGAGAACTGCACAAGCCTACTTGAAGTTCAAGCAACTTCAAGTACTTGAAAAATTGAATTTATCCATACTTGAAAAACCAAGCTTTAGCCTGCTTACAAAAATAGCAAACAGATACAAGTCATATCCCTACTTTTTCGTTGACTTGACTTGTTATGACTTACTTTGTCGTGTCTGAAAGTTGAAAAGCTTGAAACGATCGGCAAAAACTTGTAAGCTCACAAGTATCCAATTATTTCAAGTATCCACATTAATTCAAGTATCCAAATAATTTAATGAAGTGTTGGAAAAACTTTAGCGTTCTATAGATTTCGTGATTAGCAGTTTTAGGGTTGCCATTTTAAATTTAATTTGGCTGATAGGGTTGCCACCTAATTTTTTTTTATTTTTACGAATTCGATGCTAGGACAAACACTAGGTAAAAATGGGTCGCTGAATCCGAATCCGTGGTCAGAATTTCAAAATTATGAAATTTTTAACCCTATAGGGTGGCCACCTAAAAATATGTTTTTTTAAGAGTTTTAAACATTATCCCACAGTTTTAGGGGGTCGCTGATTTGGAATCTGATATCAGAATTTTAAAATTCAAGATGGCTGATAGGGTTGCCACCTAATTTTTTTTTATTTTTACGAATTCGATGCTGGGGCATACACTAGGTAAAAATGGGTCGCTGAATCCGAATCCGTGGTCAGAATTTCAAAATTATGAAAGTTTTAACCCTTTAGAGTTGCCACCTGAAAATTTTAAAATTCTGACAACGGATTCGGATTCAGCGACCCATTTTTACCTAGTGTTTGCCCCAGCATCGAATTCGTAAAAATAAAAAGAAATTAGGTGGCAACCCTATCAGCCATCTTGAATTTTAAAATTCTGACATCAGATTCGAAATCAGCGACCCCCTAAAACTGCTAAACACGAAATAAATAGAACCCTAAATATTCTTCATACGCTAAAGTTTTTCCTACACTTCATTGAATTATTTGGATACTTGAATTAATTGGATACTTGCTTTTAATTTCAAGCTTTTCAAGCTTTTTGCCGAACACATCAAGTTTTTCCTTTACTTGGTACTTCGTGTCGTTCGCTTGTAAGCTAGCGTAGTTGTAAGTCACAAGCTGACGTGGGCTTACTTATATTCAAGTACAAGCTTTAATTGATTGAAAATTATCAAGTTCAAGCAAGCTGGTACTCATATTTATGGCAAGTACTTGAAATAGGTTTCAAGTAGGCTTATGCAGTTCTCTGATATGTATACTGCTAGAATGTAGAACACGAACAAGCAATTGGCTAAGCTGAACTGTTTGAATTATAAAATTTAATATTTTTAAGAATTGACTTTTATAAATTTCTTAAAATTTAGGCCCCTATTAGGTACGACAACTCAACTTAAGTTGAGTGTGTAATTTGTAAATTTGTATTGTCTATTACACATTTGAGGTACATACGTGTCTGTCGTCTGACAAGTATGTATCTCAGAGATGTGTATGTATTTTTTGTGGTATTATGTTTAACAATGCAACTCTGTGTCGAGTGTAAGGACTGTTAAAAACTTAGGCCCCTATTAGGTACGACAACTCAACTTAAGTTGAGTGTGTAATTTGTAAATTTGTATTGTCTATTACACATTTGAGGTACATATGTGTCTATCGACTGACAAGTATGTATCTCAGAGATGTGTATGTATTTTTTGTGGTATTAGGTTTAACAATGCAACTATGTCTCGAGTGTAAAAACTGTCAAAAACTTACATCTGCTTTGAGCTAGTTGTATAGCGTCTTTAGAGGTGCCCAAGTCCTATGCACTTGGTGCACATTTGTTTTTGTAAAAGCACTTAGGCATAGGCTGTGTATTCTAATATACACACACAGCACTCCGCACTAAGCAATACAAAATACACAAACAAATTTGTCTTTTTTGTTTTTGATCTTTTTTCGTTGCTTATACCGAAGTGCAAGCAACAACACTTTCGTATGCTTTGTTGGTACATTTTGGTGACAGTGATCTTCTACGTAGATTTTGTTGTTGTCTAACATAGTATGCTTTCGTTTACGAAAGGTTGCAGGATTTTATATGTATTAGTGTTTGCACTTCCATAAGAAAGTTTTGGGCACTCCTGCTCTATACTATTATTTCCTTGCTTTATTACTTGTGAACAAAATACATATACACAAAAATTGAAATTAATGCGAACAGCTGATTCATTTCAACGAAAGTGTCAAAATTTCGGTGTAATCATGCTCCAATAGAAACAGCAATTTTACACCACAGCTCAACTGAAAATGTATGTTATGCGTAATATGGCAAAAAAGTTCAGTTGAGGTGTCTTAACTCACGTCAACTTCAGTTGAGTTGTCGTACCTAATAGGGGCCTTACATCTGATTTGAGTTAGTTGTATATCGTCTTTTTCATACGAACTATTTATTTGTTTATTGTTTTTTGTTAATTGAGTGAAAATGGATAAAAATACGTAAGTAAAATAAAGTATAAATACATATATTATGTGAGAAAGAATAAAGTTTTCTCGCTTTGTTTTCATGTTTTTTTTTTTTTTTACACTGTGCTCCTTGGACTAACCTATAAAAGAGCTTTTTTAACTATTTGTAAATATTTTAAGCGATTTTTTAGCAGCACTCAAGAAGCGCTTCCATCCTAGCAAGCGCTTCTGCCATAGCGTTTCACACACCTGGAGCGCTTTTTAAGTAAACCTAATTCATATTAAAATTTACATTGGATGTCCTAGCTGTGTTAGGTTAGGTTAGGTTGACGTGGCTGTCTCCTATGAGACACACTTAGGCCAGTTTGGCCCGTTGTGATACCAGGGGTTAATTATTTCCATCCTATTTGAACCAGTTGGAGCTATTTATGAAGCTTTGTATTCGGTAGACCGAAGTTTTTGAGAGTTCGTCTAGGTCACTGTAGAACCAGTTACCTAGGAAGAGATGGCGCTTTCTGGCCAGCGCTGGGCATTTGCAGAGAAGGTGTGTTGTGGATTCAACTTCCTCTTCATCTCTGCAGCTTCTGCAGAAGTCGTTATGGGGAGTATTCAGTCTTTGGGCGTGGTTTCCAATCAGGCAGTGTCCTGTTAGGACGCCTATTGTAATACTTATTTGGTCCCTTCTAAGGGATATTAGTTCTTTTGAGCGTCTTAAGTTCAGTGTTGGCCAAACTTGACGCGATATGCTGCATGTACTACCCGTTGACCACCTGATGTTGGTGTTTTCAAGGGATAGTTCATTTATCAGTAGTTTACATGTTGCGAGAGGTATTCCAATTTGTTCCTTATCTGTCGATAAGGGTTTGATGGTACCGTTTCTAGCGAGTTCGTCTGCTTTGCAGTTACCCTGGAAGTCTCTATGTCCGGGGATCCAGCATAGGAATATATTGAGCTGCTCTGCCATCTCATTTAGAGATCTGCGGCAGCCTAGGACTGTTTTTGATGTTATTTCAACAGATTCCAGGGCTTTCAAAGCGGCTTGACTATCAGATAGAATACAAATATCTTTTGCTAATATTTCGTTCATCTGTAGCCAAGTGACGGCTTCATGTATGGCAGTGACTTCCGCTTGGAAGACACTGCAGTGGTCGGGGAGCCTAAAGGCATGGTTAATGTTTAGGGATTCAGAGTAGACTCCTCCCCCTACTTTGCCATCTAGTTTTGATCCATCGGTGTAGATTCTAGTGGCATTGTTTGGTGGAGGGCTTCCAATATCCCATTCGTATCTGGAGGGGATTGATACATCGAACTTTTTGTGGAATAAAAGTTTTTGAGTGATGTAGTCTATCTTGGGTATTTGAGGAGTGAGTTTCCTGGTGTCAGAGTGTCCTATTGTGCCCTCTTTCCATTGGGAAGTGGCTTCTAAGCGGATTGCTGAGTTTGCAGCTATCCGTTTTGTTAGGATATCTAGTGGAGTTAGATGGAGCAAAGTATCGAGTGCGTCAGTAGGAGTGGTTCTCAGCGCTCCACTGATGCACAGCTCTGCTGACCGTTGAACTTTGCGAAGTATATTGAGGTGTGTTTGTTTGCTTAGTGCTGGCCACCAGACTATAGCACCGTATAACAATATTGGCCTTATAACAGCTGTATAAAGCCAGTGAGTTACCCTAGGTTGTAATCCCCATTTGCTACCCACTGCTTTTTTACATGTGTATAGGGCTATATTGGCTTTTTTGGCTCTCTCGAGCAGGTTGGGTTTCCAATTTAGTTTCCTATCTAAAATGAGACCCAGGTATTTTGCTTGTTCTGAGAAGTTTAGTCTTGTATTTCCCAGTTTTGGAGGACTAATAGTGGGCAAGTTGTGTTGTTTGGTAAAGATCACTAACTCGGTTTTATCGGGGTTAACGCTAAGTCCACAGCCGGTAACCCAGTTTACGAGAGTGTTAAGACAGTTTTGCATAATATCTCGGAGGGTGGACACATATTTACCTGAGGTGACGATAGCAACATCGTCGGCGTAGGCTATCACCCTGCACCCCTCTTGTTCTAGTTTACCCAGTAGTTCATTCACCGCTAGGTTCCAGAGTAGAGGCGAGAGAACTCCTCCCTGAGGTGTTCCCCTTGGTACAGATCTTAGCGTGGATGCTGCTCCGAGACTCGCGCTTATAATCCTGCCTACTAGCATTTGATTTATAAGTGTTATCAGCGCAGAATCCACCCCAAGCTCCGTCAGCGCATTAGTGATAGCCCCCGCCTTGATGTTGTTAAAGGCACCCTCTATGTCAATGAAGGCTATCATTGTATATTCCTTCTGATGAAGGGACTTTTCAATGATAGATACTATGGAGTGGAGAGCCGTTTCCACAGATTTGCCTTTGGTATAGGCGTGTTGTGCTGGTGAGATAGGATTTACTTCTATTTTTTGTCTCAAGTAGATGTCTATTAGTCTCTCGAGAGTTTTAAGAAGAAAAGATGAGAGACTGATTGGTCGAAGGTCTTTTGGTTTTACGTGCGAGCTTCTTCCTGCCTTAGGTATAAAGACTACCTTCACGTGTCGCCATTGTTTTGGGATGTGATTTAGGTTAGCTGTGTTAAAAAAATAAAAAAAAAACAACGCAAACAAAATTTTATTCTTTGTCACATGAGAGGATTAATCCTCGTACTGCTGGCATTACAGCCAAATGTCTTACCGCTCTACTATTTCCTTGCTTCCATACTTGTGAACAAAATACATATACACAAAAATTGAAATTAATGCGAACAGCTGATTCATTTCAATGAAAGTGTCAAAATTTCGATGTAATCATGCTCCAATATAAAAAGCAATTTTACACCACAGCTCAACTGAAAATGTATGTTATATGCAGTGTTGCCATGTGGGCAGATAAAACTTGTTTTGCCAGTTTTTTGAGAGGGTAGAAAGTTTTTAAGTTTTCCCTAAAAAAATAAAGTTTTATTTTATTTAACCCAGTTTTTCAAGTTTTTACGATTAAAACGATGCTTTCTATTTTAGTGAATCTATGAATCAAACAGATAAACTAAATTGTATGTTTACACAAAAACATAAGTATCATTTGAAGCTGCTACTACTAATTTTCACTCCTTTTCAAAGTTTATTTTTATGGCAGCGCTGTTGCTATTATTGTTGCTGTCATTGTTTCTGTTCTTTTGTCTCGGTTTCGCTTCGTCGAGTCTTGGCGGTTAATTTTTGGCATTCCTTTTTAAACTTGACGCTTCAGTTTACATAAACTATGTTTCCATGGCAAGTTAACTCGGTGTTTACTCGGGGTTAACTCGCTATGGAAACGCGAGTTGAGTTGAGTTTCCTTAAATCCACGAAACTCCACGAAACTTGTAAGATTTAACTGGGTTTTATCTGTCAAAGTGAATGCTGCCATTTAGTATCTATTTCGCTTGTAAAAAATAACAAAAATGTCAAATGAAATCGACAAGTTCAACTCGACTCGATGCTGTGCATGGAAACACAATCGAGTTAGCAACGCCATTTTCTTAACTTGACGAAAACCCTAACCACGAGTTTACTCGCCATGGGAACATAGTAATACATTCAGAGTTGACGATCAAGGCTTCTTCCGTATTTTCTTGAGAAATGAAGTGACCTAAATAACGGGGCAGCGAGAGAACAAAGCGAATTGCCAAACATTTTAAAGCACACATTTTTAAAATACATGTTTTAGTTCATTTTTAATATCAAGTTTTTTCACCAAAAAACAAGTTTTTTTTTCTGGAAATTAAAGTTTTTTTTAAAAAAAATATGGCAACACTGGTTATATGTAATATGGTAAAAAAGTTCAGTTGAGGTGTCTTAAGTCACGTCAACTTAAGTTGAGTTGTCGTACCTAATAGGGGCCTTATTTCATTTCAATTTTTCTTTTTTTAACAAAAAAGCTTTCGACGAACTTTAACGAAAAGCAGTTAAATATTCCTCGAAGACTTACTTTTGGAAGATTTGATAATTTCTGACATTTAGTTCTCGGAGAAACACATTTAAAAATTGAATTTGCAAAATATCTTAAAGTCGTGTACTTAGTCTTAGTGAACTTTACGGTCAATACCTGCATTTTTGTCTCTTTTACGTTATGTATACTTTTATTATACATGTCGCGGTGACTTACCTTTTATCTTAGATTCAACGAATGGAGATCTTAACGTGTACTTTAGTGTGAACTAGTAAACATATTTTTTAAGTAAAAGACAATAATACAGCCAAAAATATTAAAATAACAATATCCTGAAGATTTTCAGGTATTGAATACAATATTTTCAGATAAAGGATAGAGTGACGAAACTCTATGAAAAAGTTAATATTTCAAATATCCCGTACAATGTTAAAAGTAAATAGAATTAAATCACTTTCTGTATTTTTTTTTTTAATTCACTTTCATCGGAGATGTCGCATGAAGGAATTATTCCCTAAATTAGGGGTGGGCACAATTCTTGAGCGTGCTGCGACTGCGGAATGGAAAATCCTCTCTCACAATATGCAATGACAAGAGCGCACGTTAGTGCAGAAAAATGTATATTAATCTCACGTACAGAACCATGATACAATAAGAAGGTAGGGTAAGGAGCTTTGACAAGACCTACTGCTAATGTCAAAACCATGAAGTTCTGTGCTGCCATATCTTAAGATAAAATCCTATGACAAATCCACGTTTCATTGTTTCAGTAGGTAAGCGTTTTATATAAAATGCATTGCTGATAATATTGATAAATGCGGAACTTTTAAAAAATGTTGATTTAACTTCAATAGTTTTACTGTATTAAGAAGACTTAAAAAAGTTGTTTATAAGATATCGTATGCACATTAGAATAAAATTTTTAAACAAGAAATAAAGAAAACAAAAAGATAAACAAAAAATTATGGGGAATAGTAAATTAGTGAAAATAAAGCTATAAAACTAAAAAATTCGTTGTTTCAATTATAGACACATTGATTCAAATTTTTCTTATTTACCCTTTATATAATTCCTTTTCTATGTGTTTATCCCACATTTATGAAATATACGGAAAAGTGGCATCGCTAAAATGCATTTTGACATAAGCAGTAGGTCTTGTCAAAGCTCCTTACCCTACCTTCTTATTGTATCATGTACAGAACGATCAAAGCTTCAGTGTACAAGCGAACGTCAAGCAGGCAGCATCTGCGCTGCTCTGTTCCTTGAATACATGACGAAAAATTGTACACTGTACAAAATTTCACGCACGCAAAGTTTTTGATGCTTCTGCATCAAACTGTATAATTTTTTTATTGCAGTAATTTTTTGTTTATAAATTTTTTTTCAAAATACGACTAATTATAAATCATCGACCATGAAGTCAGATTTAATTTTTTGTTCAAATCATTCCAGATCTATAACAATTTCTTTGTTTCAAAAATCAAATCTAACATTCTATGATATTTTTTGTTCTTTTTTTATTTTCATTTATCATTTTTCCATGAACCCATCGCCGTCCCATAATAAAATTTTGTGCACTTTTAGCCGAGATATACAAGCCAAAAAATTTAGAGCAAAATTCCGTTTGCTTATCTGTATTTCACTTTATCCATCTGTCAGTGTGTTTAATTTTTATAATCCGTCCACTACACATTTATTTCATTTCGCAGTATAAATAAGAGCAAAGAAAAAATCTCAAATATCTATAAGATTTCTGCAAAAACCACTTTAGCACTACTTTGTTTTCAGTGTGCTTTATAGAAACCGTAAGAGCGAGAGCATGATGTTGTGAAAAGTAAGTGTTGAATATCTTACATATTAAGAGGATTGCTTATTAAAAGGGAGTTTTTTTTTTTTTAAATTACTGCCAGCAGCTATAAAATCGCTTTGCAAAAACAACTTCTTGGCATATTTATAATTGTTTCGCAAGAGCATGCAACCATTATAATTCTACATCTGCCTCCTAACATATTTTTAACTAATATTTTGTTAGAACTGAATCACATAATAAATTTATACTTTTATTTAGAGCGTAACTACTTAAAAGCAAGTGTAGGACACAAGACGTTATCGAGATATGATTGAATTCAACATGATTGAATTCAATTAAATTGAAAATATTAAATAGTAAAATTATAAAACGCCCTTTTTTTATATAAATGGCATGCAACATTGATTATGAACTGCTCTGACCGCAATGAGCACAATTATGATTTTTGCAAAGCGTACTCAAATACTAGGGTTGCCAAGTCACTGTTTTTTGTTTTTTAAAACAAATTTAATATAAGGAATAAATTATTCAATTATAAGGAATAATGTAAATAGCACAATTTTATACTATTATTCATTAACCCATTACCGCCCAAGGTGCTAAAAAATTAGTATTTTAAATTTTTGTTATATTTTCTGAGTTCTTTATTGATATATGAATAGGATAAAATAAAATAAAATTTCAAAAATATTCTAATTCTAAGAAATATGAGCTGTACTCATATGAGTACAATGGGCACATACGGGGTGCGAATTTATATGTGAAAGTTTTTGAAACAATCTCTTTCTAAGCATAAAGCGACGTTGCACATTTCGCAAATCCATCTAGAACGCATAGAACACACTTTGCATCTCAGTTGGTTAGTAATTTTTTTTGGTAAATGCGGTCCTGTACTTTTTGCAACGCTGGGAACAACTGATCGTTTCGATGTGGTTGGCACGGTATAGTGGCGTAAGTAATGACGAGTGACATATCTTTGAAATGTTAACAAGTCTTCTTTTCCATTTCCCATAGCCCTGTAAAGCTTCCATGCGTTTACCATGGTAGCGTTAAGCATCCAAGTAAAGAGCGACCACTACCATTTCTTGCTGCGAATTCTTATTCTGTAGGCATTTACGGATTGATCGTGTAGGTCAACGCCTCCCATGCCAGCGTTGTAGTTTGCAATAAGGCGTGGCTGTGGGACATTTATCTTCTTTTTTCCAGCTAATGACCAACGCTTCACTTGGTTTAGTGGCTCAACATCATCAAAATTGGATCCGACAATAACTGCGTTGTTATCATTCCATTTAACAAATATTATGCCACTGTTTGTATCATGTTTGAATTCATAATATCCTCTTGGCAATTTTTGAACTTCCTTCTTTGGTTTTAACGGACATTTTTTAACTCTATTTTCTCTTACAGTGCCTGTAGCTCTAAATCCATTTTGTTTCAGAGTTCTAAATAGCTCATAAGAAGAAAAAAAATTATCAAAATATATTATGTGATCTGTTGGAGACTCTATTGGAGCCAGGAGTTGAAGTACTACACGTGATCCTAATGGCAAGCACGCTGTTTCTGGGTTTACGTTTTTGGCACCACAATATGTATCGAAAGAATATAAATAACCGCAGCTGCTGGTCAACATCCAATTCTTGAAACCAAAACGAACTGGCTTTCCTCTTATGCATTGTTTTGATGAATGATGTCCAAAATATTCCACCATAGCTTCGTCTATGGACAAATCTTAATGCATTATATCCCACTTTTTAAATTTTTGGCATAGCAAATTCATCAATGGACGAAGTTTTGCCATTTTATCAGCTGGGTTTATGTTTGTATTATCGACAAGATGCATATTTCGTTTTATATCATAAAATCGGTTTCTGGCCATGCTACCAGATATTATTTCAGAAGCTGTGTCTTCAGCTAATTTCCAATACATTCGCTCAGTTGGCATTGAGTGATAGCCGCTATAAAATAATATACCAACAAATATTTTTAAATCATTTTCTTCAAATTTAAAGTTGTGTCTGTTGTTTTGCACGGCGTACAAACGAGTCTGCTCTAATATTAGCTTTACCACATATTCATCAAATAGTGTTTCAAAAATTTCAACTGGATTTCGATTTTCCAATTGTGCCTTCATTTCTCTCATATTCCGTTCAAAATCATAAGTTGCAGCCATATCTCTATTGCAGGGTGCATCACGCCATTGTGGGATTGATGGTTTTTCGGCAATAAGTGATTTTTTCAATTCTGATATAGGAATATCATCTTCAGTGTCGTATTCACATTCATGGAAAAATAAATCAATAGTGCCTGGAACGTCATTTGGCAACTGCGCTTGAGTAATGTCGTCTGAATCTACATCATCTTCATCGGTATTGCAGTCCGCAATAGGTGGAATTATGGCTATATCTATCAAACCATTTCCCTGATTCGCTTCAACAGCCTCTAATGCGGAGGCAATGTTGGCATATGAGTGTCCATAAAATGATTGAGTCGATAGTGCCGTGAAATCCATTCTAAAAACATTTTTTTGCTGAGTACAGATCTGCCCATTGTACCCAATCGAGTACACCTAATTCCAAACACACTTACCTTAACCAAAATAATTTCTAATTATGAATTTATGTACTCAAATCACTTTCTAGATATGTTTTCAATGTTTATGTATAATATCGCTGCGTATATTTGCGTATGCATCTCACACTGTTGACAATTATAAACTGAGCTCAAAAAAATGAAAAATTGCAAAACACAACAGAAAAAAACAACAAAAATAAATAAACCGTTATGTTTTTTGTACTCTTTGCTAGCACGAATTCGAAGTAAACACATGAAACTACGCATTTGCGCGCAATAAGACATTTTAGGTATGTATGTAAGATTTGTGAAGTGCAAAATGATTCATTAAAAATTTGTACTCAGATGAGTACAATGGGCGGTAATGGGTTAAATTAATATTATATATGAAATGTATGAAACATTTACCTATAGACTGTTACTGTTAAGAACAAATTTAAATTAATATTTTTGTTTGTAAAAATCATGTTTTTGTTACACAGTGCGCAAAAAAATGAACCGTTACCTTAAAGAATCGTTATTAATATTTGTGTTGCAACAAACTTGATCAAAGACAGTATTACTTTACTCGTAATTAGTTGAGTTATTTTAAACTTTTTTTTTATTTTATTAAATATGGCTTCAGGAAGTTGCAAACATAAAGTTTAAAATGACAGTTGTACATTGTTGACAGTTGTAAATTTGTATATTTATTACTTTTACCTCAAAACAAATGACTCTTTAAAACTTATTTTGAAAGATATCTTTATTTATAAGATTTACCTTACTATCCAGGTCAATTTCCATAATTTGGACCAATTTTTCTTTCGCAAACATATTGATTGTGGAAACATCAATTCTATACAATTTTGCTAAATGTTTATTAAATTTATATAAAAGTATTTAAGAAATGGCAACGCGAGTGTCTTGCAGTAGAATCGCGTTTTTAGCTGCCTAAGCTCGGAACACGCCACACAGTGGAGCGTTTGGTCTATTTAGAAGGAAATAAATCTGTAACTCGGGTTTGAGGGAATGGAATAATTTAAAATTTTGGATTAAGGAAGCTATTTAGTGCTACATCTTCGTTACGTTTAAATTTCACACAGATAGTTCGTGTGAAGGCAAAGTTACGAAAATTTATATGGGAAAATTTGCCTTTTCGCCAAAATTTGTAATTGCCACAATATCCTTATTAAATTGTTTGTACATCAAAAAAATTTTATACATTAGGGGTATTCACGATCCAGTGCACTTAGCTGTGCACAAATGCACACATGCAGAATTGCAGTTTGCATATAACAACAAAATACACGTATGTCAAAAAACTGCAAATCTGCAATTCTACTATAGCTTTTTCTTGTACACTTGAGGACTTGAGCAACTGTGCACAGTAAAGTGCATTTTATCGTGAATACCCCTATTATTTATATTTTTTATCTTAGGAGACGCTCGAATAGCCAAAATCGGTAAAATTTGCAGTATTCCAGTTGAAATTTGACAAACTATCAGGCTTTGCCCACTTCCAGTTTTAAGATTGCTATATTTTTCTTCATTTTTTTTTAAGGGATTTTCGGCTATAACGCCTTACATTGTATGAAGATTTTATGAAATTTGTTATACACTCTAACAAAAATGCAACCTGATTGCCTACAATAAATGTAGCCAATCAGTTGCCAGCAATAAATGTAGCCAATCAGTTGCCAGCAATTATTATAGTAAAATATCGCTAAAAGAGCGTTTAATAATAATATTTCTCTATCTTGGATTATTTTATGAGCGAAAACACGCTAAAAAAGTGGGAAAAAAGAGAGAAATTAACAAAAATACGCTTAATTTTGAACTGAATTGAAAGCTCACGCTGCGTGGCGTGATATTGCGCAACATATAAATGCTTAAAATTTCACATTTATTGTTGTGATTTAACAATCAGTTTTTAGAGTGTACAGTAGACCGTCTCGCCTTATAGGCAACCAAAAAAATTGTCGCCGCACACCAGCTTATCTGAAGCATTATTGAAAGAAAGTTTCGAAAAATTTTTTTTTGTTTTTTTGACTGAACGTAGGGGTCGCGAATTGACATATTTCTTCATAACTTCGGTATTTACCGTCCGATCTTAAAGAATGATATGTTTATGTTTTTGTCTGAGAGAGAAAAACATACATTTTTTGTCTCTAGGACTCATTGACCTCAGTTGACCCCTGATAGTACTGACCCGCCGGACCGAAATATCTACCGTCTTAAGGTACCATTTTGAATTCCGAAATGGAAAGCCCGTAAAAAAAATCATTCAACTTTTACTAAAGAAATTTTTCACTACTTCCACTAAAAATATTTAAAAACAATTTTCTTATGTTTTTGGCAAAACGTAGGCCTAATTTTTATTTTTTTTGTCATATCGTTTTGTTTTTATAAAATATGCACCGAAAACGTTTTTATCCGAATCATATATGCAAGAAACTTAAAAAAAAAATTGTTTGACAAAAAAAATTTTTTTTACCGAACGTACACTAAGGGAAATAATGTATATTAACATTATCCACGCCTGAGTATCAATTTTTATAAATATTTACGTGGATAAATCAAATATTTTCCCTACAACTCGTTTTTTTCCCGTATTTGAATTTTATTTATACCACACACGTACACACATATTCCATACAAGCAAGCAGCAACAGCATCGCACACGTACACACATATTCCGACAAGCAGCAACAGCATCGCACTCTGTTCATGCAGTTCATTTCTTGCAGTTGCAACCTTAGTTCTTATAATTCTCATTTCGTTTTTGTTGCAAGAGTTGTATAACAGGGATATTTGGCAGTACGTATGAGCGGTTGCGTGCTGAAATAATGCAATTATATGTAGGGTGGAGTGACAACTCGACATTTTCCCACGAATGTGTCGCACCGATTGTCATTTGCCTGCATATTTTGCTTTATTAGTTTGCTTTATTATTGCCATTAGCATGGTAACTTTATTTTCTTTTTTCGTTCTTTAGTTTTATACTATTTTTGACATATGGTGTCATAAAATTGCACCGACTGTCAAAAATAATATAATATTAAGGAACGAATAAAGAAAATAAAGTAACCATGCTAATGGCATTAATGGACGCAGCTTCTGAGAAATATTTGAATATATTGTTTTTTAATTTCAATTTTTTTTATATAAATTTCCTTTAGATGTGATAGTTTTATTTTCAAATAGTAAATTTTTAAAAGATATTTAAAAAATTCGTGCATAATTTTAATATATTTTTTTATTATTTCTGTTTAAATATTTTAATATTTTATTTATTTAAAAAAGTTTTTAAATGATTTTAAACATTCACGTAGTCGATTTATGCAAATGCGTTATTGGTGCAAAAATGACTCGTTTTTTGGATGAATTAAAAAAGTTTTTGGATAAATTTAATATTTTTTCCCTTAGTGTAGTGTCGCTCATTTACATTTTTCTTTTTAGCTTCGGAACTTAGTGTCCGATCTTAAAGAATGATATGTCGATATTTTAGTCTCTAAGAGACCTAATTTTCTTCTCTTGAGGTCATTAATCTCAAATGACCCCTAGTAGTACTTACCCACAGGATCTCAGTTTTTAGCATCTTAAGGTACTATTTTAGTTTCAGATATGAAAAGCTCGTAAAAAATCATTAAACTTTCACCAAAGAAATTTTTCGATATTTCCCATAGAATAATTAAAAAAAATTCATTTTTCATTTTTTCGTCATATCATTGGTTTTTTTATACAGAAGCATGTTTGCAGGGCTTTTCAGAAATTTTTTTTATATTTTAATCGAACATAGGGGTCGTTCATTTACATTTTTCTTTATAGATTTGGTATCTATAATCCGATTTTAAAAAAATTTTTAAAAATATTTCTTGTAGAAATAGCGAAAAATTTCCAACAGTTTGATGATTTTTTACTGGATTTCCATTTCTAAAATCAAAATGGTACTTTAAGATGGTAGAAACTGATCCGGTGGGTCAGTACTATATGGGGTCAACTGAGGTCAATAGGTCTCCATGAGACAAAAACATAAATTTATCATTCTGTAAGATCGGACGAAAAATACCGAAGTTATAATGAAATATGTCGATTCGCGACCCCTACTTTTGGTCAAAAAAATAACAAAAATTTTTTCGAGACTTTCTTTCAATAATGCTTTAGATAAGCTGGTGTGCGGTGAAATTTCTTTTTTTGAGACGGTCTACACTAAGGGAAAAAAATATTAAATTTATCCAAAAACTTTTTTAATTTATCCAAAAAGCGAGTCATTTTTGCACCAATAACGCATTTTAATAAATCGACTACGTAAATATTTAAAATTTATTTGAATACTTTTTTAATTAAATTAAATATTTAAATATTTAAACAGAATTAATAAAAAATATATTAAAATTATGCACTAATTTTTTTAAAATATCTTTCAAATATTTACTATTTGAAAATAAACAATCGCATTCAAAGAAAATTTATATAAAAATATTGAATTTAAAAAAAAACATATTTAAATTGAATATGTTATTAGTGGTTTTATGGTATTATTTTCTTCATATTGCGTTCATCAAATGCCATTGCCTGTATAATTTATTCTCGCTTCACTTTTTTCGTTCTCTAATTAATACTATTTTTGACAGTTGGTGCCCTAAAATTGCAATCGGTCCAAGATGTTCTTGAGAAAATACCGAGTTGTCACTCCTCCCTTAATTTCTTTGCCAAACATGCATACTATATTGCTCTTGCAACAATAACTAAATGAGAACTATAAGAACTGCAAATGCAAGAAATAAACTGCAGGAACAGAGTGCGATACTGTTGCTGCTTGTCGGAGTATGTGTGTACGTGTGCGATGCTGTTGCTGCTTGCTTGTATGGAATATGTGTGTACGTGTGTGGTATAAATAAAATTCAAATACGGGAAAAAAACGAGTTGTAAGGAAAACATTGGATTTATCCACGTAAATATTTGAATAAAATTTATACTCAGGCGTGGATAATGCTAATATGCGTTATTTCCCTTAGTGTAGTGTACATTTATATAGCTACCAAACTATTTTTCAGTATTTTAGTGTAATGTTAATAAGTTTGATCCCCTAACTAAATATTATTTCAGTAAAAATGCAACTGTTGTTATTCTGTTGTTTTTTTTCTGATAGAAATGCATTGAGCAGCTTGAGGTAATTGCACTTTACAGATTTTTTAAATTTTGGGTGAATTAACGTTTCACTTAAGAGCTATGATTAAAAAAATAGTATGACCATAAAGGTTAATTCTTTGACTATATTAAAAAAACAAAAAAAAAAAATTTAATACGGCATAGGGACGTAGTGGGAGCTGCGTAAGCAACGCAACTGAAAATTTGTTACATGGAATTATTACTCGATGAGTATTAGTGCTAGGATTAAAAATACGATACGTCAATAAAGGCCTACTAGAAGCCCTCACAAAAAAATTAGACAAAGAATTTCTGACATCATGGGGACGCTGAGAGAGCCGCTCAAAGATCGATAAGGCAACATTCATGCAGCGGCGTTGCATTGAATTTTACTCAATGAGTATATAACCTACGATAAAAGTTTAAAAAGGAAAATAAAGTTTTTATACATGGCTTTACGACAAAAATAAAAAAAAAATTCCGGCGTCGTTAGGTCGTGAATATAGCAGTAACAGAAATGTAATATTGTTGCATGGAATTATTACTCACTCAGGAGGAGTGCTACAGTAAATTTTGTTTTACGACAGCAGGGATGTGTTATTACGCTTCACAACTAAATTACAAAAAAAATTTTGTTGTCATTATTTCAGGGATGCAATCACATAATGTAGTAAAAATGCTACAGCCATGAAAAAACGTTGCATGGATTTTTAACTCTGTGACTACTGGTGCAACGGTAAATTTTAAGGAAATCAGGCAACCTCAGGCAACCGCCTTATGTGACGCATATGCATCACTTTTGCTGGATTAATTGAAATTAGAGCACAACCAATGGGGAAGCAAAAAAAAAGCTAAACGAAAAGCGCCAACTCCAAATCAAACAGCAACTCCAACACCAACACCAACACCAACACCAACACGAACACGAACACGAACACGAACACGAACACGAACACCAACACCAACACCAACACCAACACCAATACCAACACCAACACCAACATCAACATCAACATCAACATCAACATCAACATCAACATTCAACATCGACATCAACATCAACATCAACGTCAACATCAACATCCACATCAACATCAACATCAACATCAACATCAACATCAACATCAACATCAACATCAACATCAACACAACATCAACATCAACATCAACATCATTATCAACATCAACATCAACATCAACATCAACATCAACATCAACATCAACATCAACATCATTATCAACATCAACATCAACATCAACATCAACATCAACATCAACATCAACATCAACATCAACATCAACATCATAATCAACATCAATATCAACATCAACATCAACATCAACATCATTATCAACATCAACATCAACATCAACATCAACATCAACATCAACATCAACATCAACATCAACATCAACATCAACATCAACATCAACATCAACATCAACATCAACATCAACATCAACATCAACATCAACATCAACATCAACATCAACATCAACATCAACATCAACATCAACATCAACATCAACATCAACATCAACATCAACATCAACATCAACATCAGTATCAACATCATTATC
Source organism: Pherbina coryleti (assembly GCA_943735915.1). Lineage (NCBI taxonomy): Eukaryota > Metazoa > Arthropoda > Insecta > Diptera > Sciomyzidae > Pherbina > Pherbina coryleti. The sequence continues at coordinate 81,116,864 of OX030951.1, forward strand.
AACATCAACATCAACATCAACATCAACATCAACATCAACATCAACATCATTATCAACATCAACATCAACACCAACACCAACACCAACACCAACACCAACACCAACACCAACACCAACACCAACACCAACACCAACACCAACACGAACACGAACACCAACACCAACACCAACACCAACACCAACACCAATACCAACACCAACACCAACATCAACATCAACATCAACATCAACATCAACATCAACATCATTATCAACATCAACATCAACATCAACATCAACATCAACATCAACATCAACATCAACATCAACATCATTATCAACATCAACATCAACGTCAACATCAACATCAACATCAACATCAACATCAACATCAACATCAACATCAACACCAACATCAAGATCAACATCAACATCAACATCAACATCAACATCAACATCAACATCAACATCAACATCAACATCATTATCAACATCAACATCAACACCAACACCAACACCAACACCAACACCAACACTAACACCAACACCAACACCAACACCAACACCAACACCAACACGAACACGAACACGAACACCAACACCAACACCAATACCAACACCAACACCAACATCAACATCAACATCAACATCAACATCAACATCAACATCAACATCAACATCAATATCAACATCAACATCAACATCAACATCAACATCATTATCAACATCAACATCAACACCAACACCAACACCAACACCAACACCAACACCAACACCAACACCAACACGAACACGAACACGAACACCAACACCAACACCAACACCAATACCAACACCAACACCAACATCAACATCAACATCAACATCAACATCATTATCAACATCAACATCAACATCAACATCAACATCAACATCAACATCAACATCAACATCAACATCATTATCAACATCAACATCAACATCAACGTCAACATCAACATCAACATCAACATCAACATCAACATCAACATCATTATCAACATCAATATCAACATCAGCATCAACATCAACATCATTATCAACATCAACATCAACATCAACATCAACATCAACATCAACATCAACATCAACATCAACATCAACATCAACATCAACATCAACATCAACATCAACATCAACATCAACATCAACATCAACATCAACATCAACATCAACATCAACATCAACATCAACATCAACATCAACATCAACATCAACATCAACATCAACATCAACATCAACATCAACATCAACATCAACATCAACATCAACATCAACATCAACATCAACATCAACATCAACATCAACATCAACACCAACATCAAGATCAACATCAACATCAACATCAACATCAACATCAACATCAACATCAACATCAAGATCAAGATCAACATCAACATCAACATCAACATCAACATCAACATCAACATTAACAACAACAGCAAGAAACTTCGTCACGTCAAAACCTACGGGTGTGTCCACGGCACAGCCAACTCTTTTTTTCTTAGTTAAGAGTAAACTTAAGTTTTGAAACAATATTAATTTTTGAAGTGATTGCTAATAAAAACCTCAGTGAAGTGGAATGTAAAAAGGTGGTTTTATCTCGAAATGAGTTCTTTGGAGTGTGTTGCACTCTTCCTAAAAGTAAAATAAACTAATAAGAAGTGATCTTCGACTGGGTTAGTTAAAATACCGAAGTTAAAATACCCCCACGGCCGAACCAAAGTCTTAAGCAGTCAATAAAATGGTTTTTTGAAAAACATTTTCGTCATAGTTTTAATAGAAAATATTCGCTTCTGTTTTTTGATAGAGTCACTTTGTATGAGAGGTGGGCGTGGTTTTCACTCGATTTGGTTGAATTTTATACACATAGTACATGCTATATATCAAAGTTCATATGCAAAATTGTAAGTCCATATATTAATTTATGTAGAATTGATTTTACCGTTTTGATAGTCACTTTATATAGGAGTAGGAGTGGTTTTTATCAGATTTGGCTAATTTTTTAACTTGATTTTTATTTTTTTAATACAAACTCATATATCGAATTTCGTGATGATAGCTTGAAAATTTCGGCAGTAATTGTGATCACAGACATTCAGCTTAATCGACTCGGGTGATGATGCTGATCAGGAATATATATACTTTTCTATACCCTCCACGCCCCCTTATGGGCGTTACAAACGGAGTGGCAAAATTAATATACCCCTTTTACATGCAATAACAATCGAGTTTAGCTACTACAGCTTTTTCGCACATTCTCATCATTAACGCATTAAAAGTCACAGTCCAAAAATCTTTGAAATAATTCAACGATATTGATACTAGTGGCTCGAAATAAGTCAATGTGAGAAAAATTTACCCACCAAAATATGGTTGGGCTCAAGGACAACACAAGACGACACGACTAACCATGCAATTAAACAATAGTTTTTAATCTACTCTTGAGTTGACCTTTAGACAAGTTAACATCAAAAAAGCTACAATCGTTAACTAATTTACTCATACGGTTAAAGGAGCAGTTAACATATAATTTGTTCTACTAAATGATAAGTAAATTAAATTGTTAGCATTTCTACTGCTTCTACGATTAGAGTTAAAATTTATAAGAGAAAGAAGTTCTGGAGAATCGAATACACCGGTGATGAGTTGGTGCAAATAGACGATATCTGCAGACTTCCTTCGCTCACTCAATGATTTCATTTTTAAAAGTTTTAAGCGATACTCATAAGGAGGAAGGTTTAAAATGTCAAATCCACTTAAGCCCCTTAGGACAAACCGAACAAAACATTTTTGGATTCTCTCTATTCGATCAACATGCACATTGTAACTTGGAGACCAAACTTGACTTGCGTACTCCAAGTGAGGACGCACTATTGCATAATACAACGTTGTAGTCGTAATCATGCTATTGAATTCTTTGGCCCAGCGTTTAATAAAACCAAGCATAGAAGATGCTTTTTTACAAATGTTATCAATATGAATGTTAAAAGAAAGCTTCGAATCCATACATATTCCCAGATCTTTAACGACACGACATAAAGCAGTATCTTTTATTTTATAATCAAAAACTAAATTATTCCTTTTTCGCGAAAAGGTCATAGTTTGGCACTTATCTGGATTAAGAAACATATTATTTTTAGAACACCAAACTTCAAAAGATTTCAGATCGGACTGGAGTAGGGCTGAATTGTTTTGAGAATTTATTTTTCTGTATATCTTCATATCATCCGCATAAATGGGTCACATCATTAATGGCTAAAATAAACAAAAGCGGACCAAGGTGACTTCCTTGAGGAACACCTGATAACGCAATAAACTCAGTAGACAATACCCCTCGGAATCGTATTTGATAAGATCGCTCTGTCAAATACGATTTAATCCAGTTAACAAAATATTGTGGAAATCCAATAGATTTAAGTTTAAATAGAATTAAATTGTGTGGTAACTTATCAAATGCTTTGCTGAAATCAGTGTAGATGCAGTCGACCTGGCAGCCAGATTCAATGGTGTTTAAACAGAACGTTGTAAAATCGAGTAGATTAGATACCGTAGATCTGCCATTAACAAAACCATGCTGACGAGTTGTTATGACTTCACGGCAGTGAGTTTTTACCCGATCATACACGATTCGCTCAAAAAGTTTCGGAATCGATGACAGTTTAGCAATGGGCATGTAGTTATTAACATCATTCCTGCAACCTTTCTTATAAATAGGACTGATGAATGATTTTTTCCAAAACAGTGAAAAATAACTTTCGTTTATAGATTTATTAAATAACAGAGAAAGTGGTTGACACAAAATTGAACCGCATTGAGTTAACACTGCGGCTAAAATCTTCATCGATCGAATCAATATATTTAACAATATCCTCTGAGGTAAAGGATAAGGAGTCCAAAGATACTCTGGGTGTAGAATTCATATATTCAAAATACTCCATATCTGGATGAAAAGAATCTGAACAAAATGATTCCTTAAAAAGATTGGCAAATAGGCCACTTATTATGACAGGATCGTCTGTAAATCCATTTTGGGTCTTAAAAGATACAGGAAACCCGTCAGATTTCTTCTTAGTATTAATGAATCCCCAGAATCTCTTTGGATCAGACAATATTCTCAGCTTAATATTATCTAAATACTCGTGATATAATGTTGCTGACTGATTTTCAAATTCCAGAAACAAACGTTTGTAGGTTTTCAGGTCATTTGAGTCCAAACTACAGACATATTTCTTCCAGGCTCTGTTCCTATAGTTGCGAAGCGTTTTTAATTCGCTAGTGTACCAAGGATATGCTGAGTTTTTCGCAAATTTTAGGCTATACGGCACAGACTGAGAAATCATAGCAAAGAGCTCCAAATAAAAAAAATTAATGGATTCCTCAAGGTTATGTCCATTAATGTATTCTAAAATATAATTCATATTGCAATCAAGTAAATAATTCAGCTTCAAAAAGTCAGCTTTTTTAAAGCCGGTTTAAAAAAGTCAGCTTTTTTAAAGCTGAACTCATAAACCTTATCGATTGAACTCGAATTTACCATGCTCTCTCTGTCCGATTTATACCAGATGCTCAATGGTGGATGGTATTCATCACAATAGTCAGAGCATGGAAGGCCCTCTTAACAATTACATTGTTACTGTATGTAGTTAAGACCAGGTCAAGAAGTCTTTCAAGACTATTATAAATACAACTAACTTGTTGTAAGTCAGAACATATATTGTCAACAAATATATGTTCTTGGCGGGTCTTCGAATTTGATGCACAAAAATATGTATCATCGTCGGAAGAATGCCATTTTAAGTCAGGGAGATTGATATCGCCCAACAGTAAAATGTCGTCATTAACGTCAAGTAGATTTACTATATATTCTATGCAATCCGCAAGGCTTGCATAGACTTCAGCACTGCTCTTTGGGGGAACATATGCATTAATAACATATACATTGGAATGACAATGTAACACCTTAACGCATAAAAGTTCAATATTAGAAGAGCAGGGAATATCAATTAAGGAACTGAGAAAGGAATTCCTTACAGCTAAAAGGACACCACCACCAACAGCAGAAATATTGTCAGTGTGTCTATCCCTTCTAAAAACTTGGAAACTATTGTCAAACAATTCCAAGTTAATAATGCTTCCGTTCAGCCATGTTTCTGTTAACGCAATAACATCCTCAGAGAAATTCTGAGACGCCAAAAATATGTCGCGTGTTTTAGAACGTAATCCCCTTACATTTTGATAGTAAAGGGATAATCTATTTAGTTTTTTTGGGTCTGATGGGCGATTTTATTCGTCCTTCTAGACTTATTTTAAGGCGTAAATTCAGAAACGAGAATGTTATCGGCCCACATTTTAGAGTTAAGAACAGATGCAAACTCTTCAGGTGCAACCGTTAGAATAAAGGAGGCGTGGGAAGGCTTGTTACTTGAAGGCTGAAGACGTGAAATGAATAAGAGCTTACGCCTGCCCTTAAATTAATTATTGTGTTATTGGGTTCAGTTGAAATCAAATTAGGACTATTAGCCAATGGAGGAGTATAAGATGGAGGTGAAGACATATTTAAACTATTGTTTACTGAAGGCATAGCTGAGGGCTGCTTAGCCAGAGGAGGGTTTGAGGACGTCTTACGACGCTTATTATTTTTATTTTTATTCTTCCTCTTCTTTTTTGATATATTCCGGTCTTCTTTAGACTGAATGTTTGTTTGCGTCCCGGAAGAGACTGTCTGAGACAAAGAAGGCGAGATGTTTTCCGATGAAGAACATTCATCGTAGACGCTGGTACTGGGTGCGGCACTAACTTCGCTAAAAAATGTAACAATTTCCCTAAAATTGTTTTTAAAACGTGGGGGTATAAAGATGGATTGGTGCAGCATATTTATAGTAAATGAAATTATTCAGTGGAAGATATTGACGTGATCAATATTTTAAAAAGAAGAGTTTCCAAGTATCTCTCAAGTTTTAACGAGGTATGATCATCTGCAATGTTTATATGCTCTTGCACATAGCATATCGTTTAGAGTTGTTGTTGCGCATAAGTTGGTTATGGAAAAAAAAATTTATATTATTTGAAGTATACAAACCAGACTGTGAAACTACCCATGATGGCAATACTGCACGAACATTTTTTAAAAATCTCGAAAAATCAGATGATGTAACGGAATTCATGTAGCGTTAATAAAATACTTTAACGTGATCCTTAGCTGTATATCGTCAGGTATAATGGAATATACATTATCATGAAATTGATACACCAGTCTTCCAGAAGTTTCTTGATTAAACCAGAAAATTAAAAATAAATTTATATGGCTGGTATTGCATGCCAGTTAGTATCCACAAAATTCTTTGCTATGACTCAGAAATTATAAAGCAATGTTTTGGTTAATTATTAGAGGAGGCTCAGGAAGCTAGTATTAAAGATTGCAGATGTTTTGTACAACAGCATTATATAATACTACATAATACTATATTAACAGTAATTATAGTGCAGTATTATATAAAAGTACAACATCTGAAGAATATTGTATTAAATTTTTAGGTTATTCGGATCAAAACTAACGAAGTTACAGGAGGTTGAATGACCGTACCTCTAACTTAGTTAGTCAGTGTACAAAACTTTAAATCGATTTTCCCAAACATGTCATTTTTAAAGTCGGTGACCAGCCTACAGAAAAAACTACTCAACCGATCGTTTTAAAATTTTTTACACATATTCTACATATAACAAGCTCTCTAGCTTTTTAATATACAACTCTAATTTTTGAATTACTAACTATTTTACAATTACAAATAAGTAGATTTTTTTTTTCGTCAAAAATCGTCATTTTGGCTTCAAAACGGTGTCAAAAATTGAAAAAATTTAAAAATAAAAAAAACACGACGTGACGGGAGAGAAAAAGTAATAAACTAAAGAAAGCATTTTTATTATTTGGTTTTAGATGATCCAGTGGTGCTGTGGGCTGGTCACCGCATAAAAACTTTTTTTCGATTCGCCTGCGGAGATCTACAATAAATCCGCTATTTCTCTCTATTTTTTAACAAAATTTTTTTTAAATATTCTTCAAATGTTGTACTTTTATATAATAATATGTAAAATAAACCTACTAAAATAATTTTTTCTAAAAAAAATCATAGAAAAAGGTATTTTTTATACGAAATAAACCTTACCCTCCCCTTAAGGCATGTTGCTACTTGGCGCGATCGGTATTCGAGTGAAAATTCAAAATTTTTTTACAGGAAACGGTTAGAGATAATGGACAAAATTTTTTAGGGTAAATAAATACACTAAAAAATTATAACAAAAAAAATTTTTTTTATTAATATTTAACATTTGTTATGGGACTTTAATTTGAAGTTCACGTGTTGATATCAGAAAGAGCTGACGGTAACCATAATAACTAAAGTCTGGCAGTACCTAGGTGATAAAAAAAATAAAATCAACCAATACTTCAAAAACTACAACATAACGACAACATTATCAAAAAATTAAAGGAAAATAATGTTTATTACGTAAAAGCTGACAAAGGCAACAAGTTGGTTATTTAAGACAAATCAGATTACGAGGAAAGAATGCAAAAATCGATAGCCGAAGATGGATACAAAGTTTTAACTCGTTCACCGTTGAATAAAATGATAATCGTAGAAAACGCAAGTTTTTCTGGATTTTGTGCAAAAAAATATATAAAAAAAAAAATTTTTCGCATTATTTTAGTTCACACGGAAACTACGCAAGTGGAACGTATGCGGTTAAAATTTGGAGATAATCGGACTAGGTAATTTAATGTAACGATGGTAACCAGGTTTTCTAAAAATTATTTTGAGTGTAGGTTAGGTTAGGTTAGGTTGACGTGGCTGTCTCCTATGAGACACACTTAGGCCAGTTTGGCCCGTTGTGATACCAGGGGTTAATTATTTCCACCCTATTTGAACCAGTTGGAGCTATTTATGAAGCTTTGTATTCGGTAGACCGAAGTTTTTGAGAGTTCGTCTAGGTCACTGTAGAACCAGTTACCTAGGAAGAGATGGCGCTTTCTGGCCAGCGCTGGGCATGTGCAGAGAAGGTGTGTTGTGGATTCAACTTCCTCTTCATCTCTGCAGCTTCTGCAGAAGTCGTTATGGGGAGTATTCAGTCTTTGGGCGTGGTTTCCAATCAGGCAGTGTCCTGTTAGGACGCCTATTGTAATACTTATTTGGTCCCTTCTAAGGGATATTAGTTCTTTTGAGCGTCTTAAGTTTAGTGTTGGCCACACTTGACGCGATATGCTGCATGTACTACCCGTTGACCACCTGATGTTGGTGTTTTCAAGGGATAGTTCATTTATTAGTAGCTTACATGTTGCGAGAGGTATTCCAATTTGTTCCTTATCTGTCGATAAGGGTTTGATGGTACCGTTTCTAGCGAGTTCGTCTGCTTTGCAGTTTCCTTGGAAATCTCTATGTCCGGGGATCCAGCATAGGAATATATTGAGCTGCTCTGCCATCTCATTTAGAGATCTGCGGCAGCCTAGGACTGTTTTTGATGTTATTTCAACAGATTCCAGGGCTTTCAAAGCGGCTTGACTATCAGATAGAATACAAATATCTTTTGCTAATATTTCGTTCATCTGTAGCCAAGTAACGGCTTCATGTATGGCAGTGACCTCCGCTTGGAAGACACTGCAGTGGTCGGGGAGCCTAAAGGCATGGTTAATGTTTAGGGATTCAGAGTAGACTCCTCCCCCTACTTTGCCATCTAGTTTTGATCCATCAGTGTAGATTCTAGTGGCATTGTTTGGTGGAGGGCTTCCAATATCCCACTCGTATCTGGAGGGGATTGATACATCAAACTTTTTGTGGAATAAAAGTTTTTGAGTGATGTAGTCTATATTCTTGGGTATTTGAGGAGTGAGTTTCCTGGTGTCAGAGTGTCCTATTGTGCCCTCTTTCCATTGGGAAGTGGCTTCTAAACGGATTGCTGTGTTTGCAGCTATCCGTTTTGTTAGGATATCTAGTGGAGTTAGATGGAGCAAAGTATCGAGTGCGTCAGTAGGAGTGGTTCTCAGCGCTCCACTGATGCACAGTTCTGCTGACCGTTGAACTTTGCGAAGTATATTGAGGTGTGTTTGTTTGCTTAGTGCTGGCCACCAGACTATAGCACCGTATAACAATATTGGCCTAATAACAGCTGTATAAAGCCAGTGAGTTACCCTAGGTTGTAATCCCCATTTGCTACCCACTGCTTTTTTACATGTGTATAGGGCTATATTGGCTTTTTTGGCTCTCTCGAGCAGGTTGGGTTTCCAATTTAGTTTCCTATCTAAAATGAGACCCAGGTATTTTGCTTGTTCTGAGAAGTTTAGTCTTGTATTTCCCAGTTTTGGAGGACTAATAGTGGGCAAGTTGTGTTGTCTGGTAAAGATCACTAACTCGGTTTTATCGGGGTTAACGCTAAGTCCACAGCCGGTAACCCAGTTTACGAGAGTGTTAAGACAATTTTGCATAATATCTCTGAGGGTGGACACATATTTACCTGAGGTGACGATAGCAACATCGTCGGCGTAGGCTATCACCCTGCACCCCTCTTGTTCTAGTTTACCCAGTAGTTCATTCACCGCTAGGTTCCAGAGTAGAGGCGAGAGAACTCCTCCCTGAGGTGTTCCCCTTGGTACAGATCTTAGCGTGGATGCTGCTCCGAGACTCGCGCTTATAATCCTGCCTACTAGCATTTGATTTATAAGTGCTATCAGCGCAGAATCCACCCCAAGCTCCGTCAGCGCATTTGTGATAGCCTCCGCCTTGACGTTGTTAAAGGCACCATCTATGTCAATGAAGGCTATCATTGTATATTCCTTCTGATGAAGGGACTTTTCAATGATAGATACTATGGAGTGGAGAGCCGTTTCCACAGATTTGCCTTTGGTGTAGGCGTGTTGTGCTGGTGAGATAGGATTTGCTTCTATTTTTTGTCTCAAGTAGATGTCTATTAGTCTCTCGAGAGTTTTAAGAAGAAAAGATGAGAGACTAATTGGTCGAAGGTCTTTTGGGTTTACGTGCGAGCTTCTTCCTGCCTTAGGTATAAAGACTACCTTCACGTGTCGCCATTGTTTTGGGATGTGATTTAGGTTAAGACAGCTTGATAGATTATCATAAGCCACTGGCTTATGATGTCGTACGTTTTTTGAATTTCAATTGGGGCTATGCCGTCAAGTCCTGGAGACTTAAACGGTTTGAAGCTTTCTATGGCCCATTTTAGCTTCGATTGTGTAATTATTTGTAGAGAGTTGTCAATGGATGGAAAATGCACCTCTTGTGTTGGAGCATTTCCTATCTTTGAACAGCCCGGGAAGTGAGTTTCTACCAAGATATTAAGAGATTCTTCACTGTTGGTGGTCCAGGTTCCGTCTTCTTTTTTCATGAAGCTCGGGTTAGGTGGACTAGATGCTAGAATTTTCCTAAGTCTCGACGCCTCGGAGGTTTGTGATATTTCTTCACAGAAATTTCTCCAGGATTGTCGTTGAGCTTTGCGTAATTCTTTTTTATACTCGTTTAGAGCCCTTTTGTAAATTGTCCACGCATCTGTGGATCTAGTGGCTTTTGCCTTATTGAAGAGTTTTCTGCTCTTCATTCGGAGCTCTTCTAGTTTAGTGCCCCACCAAGGTGGCTTTTTCCTTCCTTTTGGTGTTTTGAGCGGGCACGCAGTGTCAAGAGCTTTATTCATAGACGCAGTGAGTTTGTCTACTAAGTCATCTAAGGAGTTTTTACAAGTGGGGAGACAAGATGGTCCGTTAGGAAGTTCTGTCATTAGTGTTTCTGTATAGAGATCCCAGTTGACTTGCTTGAGATTACGATAACTACGTGATCTCGTGGCAAAGTCATCTATGTCAAAAAGAATATATCTATGGTCAGAGAAGGAGTGTTCTTTTGAAACTCTCCAATTCTTTATTCTATTAGATATATTGTCGGAGGCAAGAGTAATATCTAAAACTTCCTGCCTATTGCTAATAATAAATGTAGGTTCACAACCCACGTTACTTATGATAAGGTTAGTAGTGAGGATGTAATCAAAAAGAGACTCACCCCGTTTATTGGTACCTGAGCTTCCCCAGATCTCATGGTGGGCGTTAGCATCGCACCCGATGATCAGGTCCTTGTTCTCAGCTGCCGCTTTGGAGACCAGGTCTTTTATGACGTCTTCTGGGAGGACTTCGTGGTCGTGTGCCAAGTATGCCGATACAAGCCACAAGCTGTTATGGCCCGTCTCGACACTTATGGCTACAGTGTCCTTGTTGCTGAAATTAGAGAGAGTAAAAACACTCAGATTATTTTTAATTAGAATACACGCCCTCGGTTTACCTTGCGCTTTGGTGTAAATCAGCGTGTATGAAGGGGTCCTGAGTCCGCATACCAGGCCGCAGACTACCCACGGCTCCTGGATCAGGACAATATCTTCTCCGCCCTTGGTAAGACGGAGAGTTAGACTGGCGGACGCAGCCTTTGAGTGGTGGAGGTTAATCTGTACTACTCTCAGCATTAGCGCTGCTAGTAGTGGGACTAACCTCCACGACAGTAATGTCGGACTCATCGTCCGATCTGAGGAGGTCGTCCTCTAATGAGGATAACCGGAGAGATCGTGCTAGCTCTGTATCAGAGCTAGCCTCATCTGGTGCAGGAGTGCAGGATTGAGGAGATGAGGCGTTCTTAATTGAACTGGAAGCCTGCTCTTCCTCCAATAACGCCTCATCTTTTTTGAAGACCCTCATTTCTATGGAGGTGAAACCATAGTCTACCACGTAACTTTTGGATGACAAGATAGCCAGGGACTCCTGATTGATGACAAATGTTGCCGATCTGAAGTCCCCTTTTGGCTCTTCCACCTTTGTCACCTTCCAGTTACCTGTAGGCAGATCATGGTTTCCCAACCGAATTAGCTCCAGGATTGTTTGAGGGTCAGAAGGTTCGGCAGGGATCCGGGAACGCGCTCTTGGTCGGTTAGGGATCTGATCCCTTCCAACAACCTCGAGTTTAGCGCCCGGCCATACCTCCCCTATCCTGGAGATCGCGATTTTGTAGAGGTCGACTGACCTCTGGTCGGCGCAAGCGATCAGCTTCACGTGGCCCTGATGCCATCCACTGTCGCGACAAGAAGGGCCTTTGCCCAGAAATTCCTGCATAATTGGAATGAAGATAGTAGCCATTTTGACTACTACCTTCCTCCATCTTTCAGGCGAAATGCTGCCGTCCGGATCGCTTTTGTCGATGACTGCAATGGTTATATGCCCAGCTAAGACATCGCTGAAAAGCTTTGGAGTGGTTTTGTTGCCACAAACTTTTTTAGCCATCGGCTGAGAGACCTCCTCAAGAGATCTCTGTCGCTTTGCAGGCGTTGGTTTTGGGGGAGCCTTGACTTCTCCTATGATGCCTACCGCCCACTTCAAGGAAGATTTCTGCTCCACGGTACGCTGGTTTTCCGGTATGCGCAAAACGCGGTCCCGTACTCTTAGCGCTGCTTTCCGTGCAGCTTTGTCTGTCCTCTTCGTGGGTGGCGCACTTTTAGCCGAGGCAGACTTGCTACTTCCACTGGAGCCAGGCTTGGTGGCCAGAGCAGCAGTTTCCGTCGCAGTTTTTTGTGGAGGAGCGTTTAAAGACCGCATGTCTGTAGGGCGTTTGCCCAATTGAGCGTTTAAAGACCGCGTGTCTGATGCAGCTGGAGGCTGCATCTCGTTGGCATTTTGAGACTGCCCGTCTTGTGTTTTTGTTTTGTTTTGTGAGTTCATCTGTGTTTTTCGACCACTCCCTCCACGTTAGGCGAAGAGAGTTAAAATGACAGGCCCTGATACCCATCCTCGAGCGGAATCGGAACCGCATTCAAAAGCAATGCAGCCTTCGCGTGGAGCCCCGATCCAGCCCGAGACTCGGTTCAGGGTCTGCCATTACAGTGGTCAGTAAATAGTGGGGAAAAGATGTCCACCGCGCCCTAACCCCAATGCCGCGGTAAGGCCACAGTTACTCCCTGAGGCGGCCAGGTATCAGAGAGGCTCCGTAAAAATACAGGCAGTTTTATACTCCCTGCCTGCAAACTATCCAATGGGCACGGAAACGCATAACACCCTGGATTAGGGAGTAGGTCGGATAGCTCTTTGTTCATTGCTCTTCAACAGCCTGTATGACATGGGTGACCCTACCAGGAACCGAAGCTCCAGTCATCATAGCCCGTTGAGTCTTTGCAACCTAAGCCCCTACACCACAACAAGGTGGCTATCCAGCGCAGAGGATTTTGAGTGTATATTATATATATTATTTTGAGTGTATTAATTCACCCAAAAAAAAAAAAAAATTTATCCATTATCTCTTACCGTTTTCCTGTACAAAAATTTTAAATTTTCACCCGAATACCGAGCGTGCCAAGTAGCAACATCAGTGGCGGTTCTTCATATGGGCTGAAAGGGCTTTAGCTGCCCCCCCTTGAAGAATTTTTTGTATGGGAAAAAAAAATGAAAAAATGTTCAAAAAGACGTTTCAGCGCCCCTCTCCCCCTTGGCATACAAAAGTGTAGTTTCAGCCCCCCACCTTTGGCGAATCCTAGATCCGCCACTGAGCAACATGCCTTAAGAAAAAATAAATCTATATCTCCAGAGATGCAAAAATTTCTTATGCAGCAGGAGGATACTATTAAGAAAAACAGTTCATCTCCTGATGTTTCTTCACATACCGATTCAGAATCATCGGATTCATAAACCAAAGCTCAAAAATCAAATTATCAAAGTTGCTTTAAAGTTTTACAAAGTATTCTTTTGAAAAAAAACAAATTTTCGAACTTAAAAATCGTGTATTTATCCAACATTCTGGTTTGACCGCAAAAAAAAATCTATTTATAACACAAATTTCTGTTAGTGTCGCATATTGTTGGAAAGACCATAAGCTTATCTTTCTAAAACGCCTTTGCAAAAAGTTCCACATCAAAAATTTTTACTGCAAGAGTGTTTTTAATGAAACAACTTCCCAAAAATTCAAAATAGCCCATAGCTCCCCAGTGGGTCAAAATAGACCTTAAATCTTCATACATTTACTTTTACTAGTTTTTGCTTCCCTTATCGTTCAAAATCATAAAATTATTTTTTTACGTGTAACTTATAAGGGACGCTCCACTTGCGCCATTGCGATGTATGGAGTACTCCATATGACTCCAATTAACGTATTGTATTCTGTTCTCCATTTTTTTCTCCAGGCGGGCACTCCTTTTGACTAATCAAAAGAGTACATACACAAGGAGCATTTTTTGATACGGTATTGTGCAATTTATTTTGATTATTTATCATGTAATTCAGGGAATTTTTTCGATCAGTAATGTCAACATTACAAAAAAAAAGTGGTGTAGTCAGAAAACCCTCGTCAAGAATGAAGTTCCTTTCGCATTACTGTACAACAACAAAAACAATAAACGAATGTAAACACTTAAGGGGACTTTCTCATGAATGTTTGAACAAGACATTTTTTTAAGATTTTTTTAAAAGAAACTTTTACATTTATCAACAGTATTCCTTTTTGGCATTATAAAATATCAGACTTGGTCGATTTGCATCACTATTATATGTATTACCATTAAATAAAACGGAATTTATTTTAATGTACAAATTCTTTCATTACCATTCAATATAATAATTTTAATACACTATTTTTTGCTAACATTAATTTATAAAAATAATGCATTAATATTTCATTATCACTAAAGTTTATGATAAACTAGCTTTTCCCTAAGAAAACAACTAAAAATATGCGATTTTGTAAAAAATTTGTACTACAGCACCATCTGGTGTCCAAGATGGTTCAAAGAAGATAGTGCTAAAAAACTCATCGTACCTGAAAACTACTGTATACCAATTTTCATTCTAATCGAATGAGCTGTTTGGGAGTTTTAGGTGGTTTTGCAAAAAATTTGTACTATAGCTCCCTCTGGTGTTCAAGATAGGTCAAAAAAGATAGCAGCAAAACACTCAACGTACATGAAACCCACTGTATACCATTGTTCATTCTAATCGCATAAGCGGTTTGTGAGTTTTAGGCAGTTTTGTAAAAAATTTGTACTACAGCGCCCTCTGGTGTTCAAGGTGGATCAAAATTGATATCCCACAAACACGCACCGTACCAAAAAACTTCTATACACAAATTTTCATGCTAATCGGATGAGTAGTTTAGGAGTCTATTGCGGCCTTACAAACATAAGCTCCTTTTTTATATATATAGACTAGCTTTTTCCCGGCGCGCGTTGCTGCACCCTGCAACTATATGGGAATATAATAGGTGTATTTAAAACTTTTCTTAGACTCATAGTTTGACACCACTGTTATTTTCCACTGCCCGTTACAGTTTCCCAGTAGCAGGAGATCACCAAATAGTAACTCCATTTTGAGTTTGTATGTAAGTATTGCTACTTTTACTTTCAAAGCTATTCGATAATACAAATTTTAACTGTATGGGCGGAGCAACACCCTCTTATATAATGCTCATCCCAGTTTTCTAGTAGATGGACATTACCCTGTTTTAGTACAGTTGCCGACAGTAAGCATACAGACTAAATTACCAAAATGTAGCCCAATCGACGAAAACCGTGGGAAATATAGCATTTTTATTGATTTTTGGGCGGTAAAAGGGGGTGTGACAGAAATTTAAGCCATCTCGTACTTGAAAAAAATGTACTGCCAAAATTTCAGCTCTATCGGCTAAGTAATTTTGAAGTTTCCAGCCATCACACAGACAGCGTTTTGCTTTTTGTATATATATTTTGGATAAACATTATTGGCTATAACTTTTGATTGGCAAGAGTTTTTTTAAATTATTTTCAATTAATTTTTTAGATTGTATATTTTTTCAAAATTATAAAAACACAATATTGGAAAAAAAAATTTTGTTCGAAAAAAGTAAGGGCTAGGCCTTGCTTTTTGAATCACAAAAATGGTTTTTAATTTTTGCGTAAAATTGAAATAATTATTGCTTATAAATGTTATAACTTTTAAATAGAGTTAAAAATTTGCGAGTTTGAATTTAAATTACTTTTACAACAAAAACAAATTTTGAGCCTTTTTTTGAGGAAAACTCCAAAATTTCAGACCTTTTTTGAAAAAAATATTTAAAATATATTAACTCAACTAACGGTATTTTTGCAAAAAGGTTTTCATAGTACTTTGATGAAGCTTTAAGACGAAAAAAAATTTAACAAAATGTATAATAAAGCAGCGGAGATATTTGACTCGAAAGTCGCAAAATTAAATTTCTGATTGTTTTTTTCTCATTTTTTAGCAACGATGTTGCATTAAATATATCGTTGTAGTAAAATTTTTCATAGTTTTCAAGATATGTTCATGTTTTTGATGTGAAAATAACGGAAATTATTTTTATTTTAATAAATTTAAGAAATATTTAATATTTTGTAAATATTTGCACATGTAACCTAAGAAAACAACTAAAAATAGGCGATTTTGTAAAAAATTTGTACTACAGCACCATCTGGTGTCCAAGGTGGTTCTAAGATGATACTGTCAAAAAACTCATTGTACCTTAAAACTACTATATACCAATTTTAATTCTAATCCCATGAGCGGTTTGGGAGTTTTAGGTGGTTTTGCGAAAAATTTGTACTACAGCGCCCTCTGGTGTTCAAGATAGGTCAAAAAAGATAGCATCAAAGCACTCAGCGTACATGAAACCCACTGTATACCACTTTTCATTCTAATCGCATAAGCAGTTTGTGAGTTTTAGGCAGTGTTTTAAAAAAATTGTACTACAGCGCCCTCTGGTGTTCAAGGTGGATCAAAATTGATAGCCCACAAACACGCACCGTACCAAAAACCTTCTATACACAAATTTTCATGCTAATCGGATGAGTAGTTTAGGAGTCTATTGCGGCCTTACAAACATAAGCTCCTTTTTTATATATATATGTATATATAATGCACTACTTTTGCATTATCACTAAATCGCATTATGAAAAATGCACTATTACATTATCACTAAAAAAACAGTTGTTTTTTTTTTCACTTCAACGTTTTCAACATTGTTTGTGTTTTCAATTTTTTGAGTATATTTTTTGACAGGACAGTGATGTGATTCTGATTTAGTAAAAAATCCCGATCACATCCCGATTTAGACCTGTTTATCCCACCAAAATGACACGAAAAACCCACAAAAAATCCCACACAAATATTTATACCAATAACGATTTTTCATGCAATTTTTGAAAAGAAATAAGGATGCCCACCTGCTGAACAGGCCCACCTACTACTGAACACTGTGAGTTCTGACGTCTGTATGATGCGCCAATGTGCAAAGTGTCGCAGTAACATCTCATTGAATGTTCACTTTTGATAAATCATTGAGATGAATGCGCATGCTGCTTTAGCCCCACTGCCGTTGAGAGATAAAATATTCGAATAAAACGAAGCTGAGCAAAAATAGTTCATCTCTATTTAGTGAATTTCGGAGTGTTTCTTATCGATTAAAAAATGTGAATATGAGTAGAATTCTATATTTAATGTTTATTTTTCATAATTCGACGAGCAATCGAACAATATTGAGAAATGAAAAAAAATATTTCACTTCATATCATAATGGCGTGCCTGCCCACCAACTGAACAAAACCACCTTCCGGTCCACCTTCCAAACAAATTTTCAGAAATCGTGCTAGTTAAAATAGTTTTCGAGATTCTCGTCCACGTTCAGATAAAATTTTAGAATGGCGTTGCCTAAAAAAAAGTGAAAAGAAGTACGAATATAAATTCTGATGCGATGGCTGCAGCCATCAAAGAAATTCAAATATCTATTGTTGAAAGTTCAGTCAGTCATTGTGAACTATTAATGGAATCAACTTTTTATAAACTCTCAAAAACTAGTGTTTTTACTTCATTTTCTAATTTTTTTCAACGATTTGTTTTAGGT
This sequence comes from Pherbina coryleti, assembly GCA_943735915.1. Lineage (NCBI taxonomy): Eukaryota > Metazoa > Arthropoda > Insecta > Diptera > Sciomyzidae > Pherbina > Pherbina coryleti. Next base: position 81,134,767 of record OX030951.1, read on the forward strand.
GTTCAATAGCTGGACCGATTTTTTAAGCGGCCGATTTTAAGACTTTTGCTAGATCGACTGCCAAAATTATAATTTTTGGAAATTTTAAATTCTGATTAAAATTCTTGTTAGTTATTAAACTTAGCATCCAAATGAAACCAAGAGCTCTGAAAAATTATGTTTTAAGCCAAAGGTATAGCCTCCAAGCAAAACGTGTTTAGTATGCGGGCATTCTCCCCTAAATTTTTTTAACATTATAATAATTTTATAGTTTAATAATGTACATAATAAAGTTATTCAATAAATATAACAAATTTTATATTTAGAAAACAAAAAAAAAAAAAAAAAAATACGAAAAGTTAAACACTGTGTTTTTTATAAAAACTCTCTTAAGTGTATTAAGTAATCGTAAATTTCTTTCGTTGCATCGAAATGAAACTGAGCTTATATTTTTGTTTTAAATGAGGATTTTATTTTCATTAATTTTAAGCCTGTTGAATATACATATCCCTTTCTTACATATTTAGAATCAATGAAACAGCAATTAAAGAAAAATTTTGAAAGATTACAAAAAAATGATACCAACCAGTTTTACTTATTTACACTTTAAAAATTATGATTCAGTAGAAAATCCCACCTAAGAGTCTGAAATCCCATACGTTCTCAAATAGGCCAAATATCCCAAAATGAGCCCGAAATCCCACCAAATCACATCACTGTGACAGGAAATGATTTCCCAAGCAACTGTCAATGCTACCTTGCATTATTATACCAAACGCCAGATAAGAATCTATTATATATTTCTCTGGCGACCTGGCGATCCTCTCTTTGAGTGGTGTCATGATAAGTGTTGTCGTATTTTTCCTAATGATGGGGTACGTTCAGTGCTATTTTCTTAAGTTTTATTATCTTCTGACATTTGTTGTCTGTGTTTCTGTTTTCTTCATGTCAATTATGCATACACAAAACAAAATATTCTGACAATTCAGTCTGAATAGTTCGACAATCGCTAATCGCTTTCATTCTGGACGTGTTCTGAGCAATTGGCGAGAAGAGAGGATCGCCGATCGCCAATCGCTTTGATTCTGTTCGGGCTCTAATCTTGTTTCTATGGCCCATATTAGAGCCCGAACAGAACCAAAGCGGCTGTCGGTTGTCGGATGCGCTGTGCAACAAAATACATGAAAATATATGCAGCCGCCAAAATTTAAATGGCCGTAGAAATCCGCGACGGAAAAACGCCAGAATAGAATCAATTCTATTATTTCTCCGACGGCTGGCGGATCTCTCTTTGAGTGGAGTAAGTGTTGCCATATTTTAGCTAAGAATTAGCTGTATTCAGTGCTATTTTCTTAGTTTTTACCATGATAAAATTATACAGGTAGCATTGACAAGTATTGATTTTCTCAGCAACAAGGAAACCACCATCTGTCAAAAACAGTTGTTCGTGCAACAAAAATTAAACGAATAGAAAAATAAATAAATTCCACAAAATATGTGCGTTAAATAAACAATAATAATAATGAAAGTTGTGAAAAAATTATGTGTGATATGTGTTTAATGTTTTCCAGCCGTGGTGTTTTAATTTTAATTGAAAACTTCTTTAATTTCGTCCACATGCATCTGCAGCTGCTGAGGTTGCTGCATTTGAATGTTTTCAACATTTTTTTTTATGTTTGCACTTAATAACACAAAGTTCACAAGTTGTCTTCGTTGTAGTAATAATAATTCACTATTGATTAAATATAAAATAGACAATATTTTGTAAGCAAATGTTTGGTTATTTGCAAGCGCTGAAACATAAACAATGGCGAAAACATACGGAATAATTGAACGCTCTCTTTCTTGACTTTTTTTTTGACAGATGCTGGTTTCCCAAGCAACTGTCAATACTACCTTGTATTATTATACCATGGTTTTTACCATGAGCTGACGTTTTGTTTTGTGTGTGTGTGTTGCATTCTATGAGCTGGCCCAGTGGGCAATTATGCTAGGCCTTAACAAAAGATGGCATGCTAAGACTACTACTATTGGCATCTTTATACCTCCTAATATCGCTGTACCAATGAGCACTTCTAGAAGCCCTTCCTATGGATGGGGCTCAAACATTTTTTATTTCTGTGCAACGCAAAACATAAAAGAAGTGAAACATATCATAAAGTGTTAGCCCAAGGAGAGCACAGCGCTCTCCTATAAAAAACATAAATAAAAACAAAGCGAGAAAATTTTATTTTTTGTCACATGCGAGAATTGAACTCGGACCGCTGGCGTTATAGTCAAACGTTTTACCGCTCTGCTATTTCACCGTTTGATAACTTGTGAACAAAATGTATATAAAAATATGAGGTCCACAACTCTGAAATTATTTTTCCGCTGGGCATCTACAGCAATTTGATTAATTGGTATGTAGAGTAGATTCTTGAATAGAGGATTTAGCTCTATAGATAAGGCGTTGTTTTTGAAATCTTGAGTTCGCTGGTTCGACGCTCAGCGGTGACAAAGAAGTTTTTTCAGTCATATATATACACTATATATATTTCTCTCATTCTCTCCACTATCAAACATATCTTTCTTCTCTATCGTGTGACGAAATGAAGTAAAGTGACCTAAGAAAGTTTCACTTCAAAATAGAAATTGCAAAACAAAAAACAGTTTACTGCATTTTTTTTTTTATTTTTAGTTAACTTGAGAGTGCTTTTATAAGCCCTCATAAAGAAGGTCTTTTAACATGCATTCTCAAAAAAGAGCTTCTGGCAGGCCTCTTTAGAGTCGCGAGAGAGGAAGGCCTAGAAAATTTGCTCGTTTCATATAAAAAAGTTAATGGGCTTGGATATGAGTGCGGAAGGTCTTCAAAATCTATATCCAAGCCTGCAAGTAGCGCTTCGAAGCCCTGCTTTTGCCCACTGGGGCATTTCGTTTTGTGTGTGTGTGTGTTGAATTTGTACCATTTACACAACGAAAAGCAACGCTGATCCGACAACCGCTCCTATTCTGGACGTGTTCTCAGCGGATTTCTCCGAGAGAGGTCCGCCAAGGCCCATATTACACGGTGCTCGTTTGCTCGGCGTGCACATCATTTTGTTGTTGTTTCCAATGTAAATCTGTCAAAAATCAGTGAGAGTGTGAGAGGATGAACACTTTGTAGACCGAGCAAAATATGTTCATTTTTGCTCGGTGTACATGGCAGCGAGCACCGTGCAACAGTGTTGCTGGGTGGTGAAATTAAAGAGTTGGGCGTTTTAGTAGCTAAAAAGTACATTTTGTTAAGAAAAGTGCTACTATTGTACTATAATAGTATGAAGAAAATAGTTGTAGGAAACCCTTGTTGGAATAAAGTGCAGGAGAAAAAGCAAGGAACTGAATGAAATGTCAAAACTAGCTCGGCGAGCATATTTCTGTCATGTAACCTACCAACGTGCAAATTGAGAAAAGAGAATAAAAGTGTTCATTGCATGCCGAGCAAACGAGCACCGTGTAATATGGGCCCAACCGACAGCAGCTTTGGTTCTGTTCGGGCTCTTACACGGTGTCCGTTTGTCCGTCGTGCAATCGATTTTGTTGTTGCTTTCAACGTGAAACTGTCAAAGACCATTGAGAGTGTGAGAGGATGAACATTTATAACAGCGGGCAAAATATGTTCATTCTTGCCCGGTGTGGCCCATATAACACGATGATCGTTGATCGGCGTTCAATTAACACGTTTTAACGCTCTTTTACATTTTGATCCTTGGTAGGTCACACGATGATCGTTGATCGGCGCTCAACTTTGACATTTCGTATCAGTTATTCGTTATTTCGTATCATTTCAAGCAACTTTTTATATAAGGGTTTCATGCAACTTTTTTTACAATACCTTTCAGTCGAAAAGTAGTACTTTTAGTACTTTTTAGCTGCTTAAAATCAACAAATCTAAAATTTTGCTACCCAGCAACACTGTTTTGATCGTGATTGCTGGCATGTACAGCGTTCAAAAATGAACATAGTTTGATCGCCCTAACAATTGTTCATCCGCTCTAGCTCTCAGTGTTTTTTGACAGTTTCGCATTGAAAGCAACAATAAAAATATTTTGACCGCGATCAAACGATCATCGTGTAATGCCATGTTATGCTTACCAAACATGTTTGGTGTTCATTTTCGTCAATTTCTTCTCTTCTCTGAAATGTTTGTTGGGTGGTTATGCTATGTTTGTTGAACAGTTGCATTACATGTAATAATGTGTCAAAACACAAAGTTTAGTAGTTTTATACATACTACCTATTTATTATAAAATTAAAAACGAAATTAAGAATTAATTCATAATGGAATTGTTTATGCAAGGGGCATTATATTTTGAAAAAAACCAACGTCGAATCATTTTGCAACATACAATCGAAATTGCTGAAGCTATGTGTCAGTCGAAAAAATGTAAGACGAGCACATGTATTGTGAAAGAATGGAGGAAAATGAGATCAAAAAGTGTTTAAAATTAGAAAGAAATAAAATTTAAATTTATTGCACACAAATTTTTCCGTCTTGCTTGCACTTTGTGGTAAGGGTTGCTTAAGCACAATATTAATTATACTTTTTACTACTTTTTTGATGCTATTATACAAAATGACTGCAGGCAACACCGGTAGTTCGGCATGTCTGGTGTTTCGATCAGCAATCAAAAATGTTCGGTCTGAGAGCGAGAGAATGAATTTGAGAAAAAGTTCATTTCTCAGTTTATACGTGAAACAATAACAACAAAAAATGTTCGGCAATCATGTTTGGTAAGCATAACCACGGCATAATATGGGCCTGTCGATACAGCGTACATCGTGCAAAACAGTGTTGCTGGGTTGTGAAATTAAAGACTTGGGCGTTTATGTAGCTAAAAAGTACATTTTTTGAAGAAAAGTGCTACTATTGTACTATAACAGTATGAAGAAAATAGTTGTAGGAAACCCTTGTTGGAATAAAGTGTAGGAGAAAAAGTAATGGAACTGAATGAAATGTCGAAATCTGTCCGCCGTTCTTTTTCTCCCGTGTAACATACCAGCGTGCAAAATGTGGAAGAGAGTAAAAAAAGATTCATTGCACGCCGGGCAAACGGACACCGTGTAATATGGGCCTATCATTCTTGACATCGTTGAAGCGGCTCTCCGCAAAATCACCCACCCAAATAAAAAATATTGGCCGAAATTACACTTTTTGTTTTTGGATGATTTTCCGTTTTTTTTTTTGGGAGATCTTTCGTTTTCAATATTTGACAAAAAACGTCAATCAGTTCTTTAAGACAGTTCTTTTGGTTTTCTTATTATTTGCATCATTTGTTTGAGTTTGATGCCGCTAATACCGCTTTGCTGCCGTGCACATTTGAAATATTGTAATGCGTGCGTTTTGAAACTATAGGCGCAAAGTTTAGCATATGGCTCAAACAAATATAATTGTCCATATTGTAGAATAGAAGTTAATGGCAGTCAACAATTTTTTTCTATAAGAAAACACATTGACTGTAGAATCTTAATTTTCTTTTAATTATGAACAATTTTTATTTGTATTATTCCTAAAAAAGAACATAATCTTGAAGAACAACATTCTCAATTTCTTTTTTATAATAAAACAAAACTTCTGACATTTTTTGATGAAGGACCGCGCCCGCGCATCGCGGCCATGGGACAAAATTTGAACCACTGAAAAATAAAACTTTGTGGTATGTTGGGACAAAATTCAACCCACTCAAATGTTATTAATTATAACGTTAAATATAATAAAAGTAAATAATAAGTAATAAAAAAAGAAAAATATATTTGACTTTTTTTTGTTGTACCTCAAGGGTATTTCTTATAATGAAATTTCCGTATCTCAAAGAGTTAAAGAACTTCGTTCTGTTAGGGTTGGAATTCACTTATTCATAATATATCGTTTGATAGTTCTATACGTTATCCTCTGCAAGATCAGTTTATTAGAAATTGAATAAAATCACTTATTTTATTTTAAACTTTTAATTAAATTAAAACATTTTGTTTGGAAAAATATTTTAATAAAAATTCTTCGTTTATTGCAAATGCAGTTAAAAAATAGAAGACTCCTTTATTTGAACTTATATTTCGTATATTCCTCCACAAGGAGTATGAAATTAGTGTTGGGTCGTAACTCATTTATTGCTCTCACCCACTGTAAGGTAAATCGTTAATTGCTGAACAAATATCTTTTTTTCTCTTTTGTCTAGTGAAAATAAGTGTTTACCACAAGTAATAAATTTGTAATCCCTGTCCTTGGAAAAATCCTTTTTGTTTTGATCCATTGTTTTTTCTTATAGTTTCATAAAATCCCATGTCTTCTAGGAATGTCGTTGTCCTGCAGCACCTGATTTAGGCATGGGTGTTCAAGTCCCCGTTGTGCATACGCAGATTCATCGAACTCCACCTCGACAATCGGAGCCAAAGAGACAATTCCTTTCGACACTTGCTCCATTGACAGCCTGTGTTGCTGGTCAAAAAGATGATTTTTCATCCTACTACACTTTGGCAGCTGCTCACCACAGTGGACATACAACTAGCAATGCGCACTTTGCTGAATATAATCTGGGTCTGTTGGAGCAAAGCCCCTTACAAAATAATGACGATATGCGTAAAGTTGCTCCCGATGTCATTGCGGGAACACCCGGACAAGAGCAGCAAGATGAGTTGGTAGCTTTTGCGCAGCAGGAAGCAATTCGTACAGAGAAAATAAAGAAGCGCTACACCAATGAAATCAGTAACGTCAGCTCAGACGATGATGAGCAGAATGATTACGGATTCAATAAGCGGCCTTCAGTGCGTGGAATCAAGCCGAAATTTAGCTCTACAAACGAGATTCTGCAACAAATGCAGGATCAATTGACCCAGCAGATGCCCAGTTTACCAGGAGCACAGGTAAGTCTCATGCTTTCTAAATGTAACGTTTACATATTACCTAGACACTTTTTTTTTAATCAGGCAAATAATCAGTCTATCAAAAGCTATACGCTGCCCAAACAATCTTCCACCAATTCAATGACCAAGCAAAGCTCTCAAAATCCATCCCCTCAGAACATTCCACATTCGACAATGGTTGCTCAACAGCAGCAGCAGCAGTCTATGCAGAATCAACAACATATTCAACAACAACAACAACAACAACAACAACAACAACAACAACAACAACTACAACAACAACAACAACAACAACAATTGCAACAACAGCTCCAACAGGAGCAACAGTTCCAACATCAACAACAACAGCAATTGCAACACCAGCACTTCCAACAACACCAACAGCTTCAACATCAACAACAACATCAACAGCTTCAACAACAGCAGCAGCAAATACAACATCAACAACTCCATCAACAGCAGCAACAATCACCACTTCCAATACAAGCAAACACGATTGCCCAACAACAGACCGAACAGCGCACTTGGAGTTTCTACACTGAGACCGGTGAGCAACACATACCAGTTGATGGCAATATGCAGCAGGCGGCATATTACCAAACGCTACCCACAGGAGCCGTATTCAGACAAAGTCTAATGCAGCAGGGCCAGGAAGAGTCTCTTGTGTATGCCCAGAATTGCCAAAGCATGACCACAATGGAACAACAGCAATATGGTCATTATGCCCGTAGTCCAACCAGGAGGCCAGAATCTCCACCTCCACTAAGAAACTACCATCAAACGATGGTATTGATACCTTATAATACTGAAACATATTCTCAGTTTGCCGCAACTAACGTGGATCCGAAGATTGCCCACATACAACGACAAAATATTTTGGAATACCAACAGGTGAGTTAATTTAATGAATTTAGTTTTAGGTTCCTTGCAATCATCAACGAGCCAGGAATTTGTATTTTATTTCTGGAATTTATTATCCCAAAATAGTTTTTGACAACATTATGAAGCTAACTTCTAAGATTCATTTTTCATATAAAGCCCGCGGTATAAAGAAAAGATTGGGAGTGAAAACTAGTGATAGCAAAAAGTTGAAAATTTTTAAAAGCGTCATTTTAGCCATCTGTTTTATTAGATATAAATTTAAAGATGACTGCTAACCTTTGCAAGCCTGGCGGTGCGATTTTAGACTTCATCGTGGATATATTTTGATATTTGTGTTTTTTTAAATGTCGCCTAAGTGTGAAAAAAACCATTCACGGTGATGTCTTAAATCAAAAGAAAATTTTTCAGGCGTGGTTGGATAAGAAATACTGAGCTGGCTTTTTTTTTAACGCGTTATCCCAGTCAGCAATTGCAGGGATCTATGATTTTATACTTGTAGAAATAAATAGTAGTATTAGAAGTAACAGCTGTTCCTATCAAACGCTTGGAAACTACAGTTTTGTATGCCAAAGGGGAGGGGCTGAAACGTCTTTTTGAACTTTTTTGCATTTTTTTCCCATACAAAAAATTCTCCAAGCATCACATATCTATGCTTGATCAGCATCACCACCCGAGTCGATTTAGCCATGTACGTCTATCCATCTGTCACGATAACAGCCGCAATTTAACCTTGTATCTATTCGAAGATAAGCCAAATCGGATGAAAACCACGCCTACCTCCCATACAAAGTGACTTTATCAAAACTGATTGTTTTGAAATGGGACGGTGGAAGAGACGAAGTACTTGAATAATGGAAGATGGCTTGCAAGTAATTTTTCTTATGCTTGTGCAGCTTTCTAGTATATATAATGTGTATATTATACTATTATAATTCAATATATAAATAATCTAATATATAAATATCTCGTGTCCCGTTGTTTGTGGTCGCACTCCTCCGAAACGGCTCGACCGATTTTAATGAAATTTCTTTTTATATGTGGTAGGTATGAGAGTAGCTCGTTAACTATTTTTCACCATCCTAACCCACCCCCCATTTATTAATCACGATTTTAGTACTTTTTTTGAACAATCTTAATATATAAAAATCACGTGTCCCGATGTTTGTGTTTTCTAATCTCCGAAACCACCCAACCGATTTAAGTGAAATTTTGTGAATGTGTATGGTTGGTTCTAGCTGGAAACAGAATAGTTTTTGACCAGATAGGTGGCGCTTTTGTCGAGTTTTATGCACTAATACGATTTTGGCTAAATAACATGACAGATATTGTTGAAATATGGTGTAAAGATTCTCCTGGGAGGAATTGGGAGGAAAAAAATTTTGGTAAATCAGTTTGTATGGTTACTGTCGGTAATTGTACCATAAGTGAGCGGGGTAGTTATAATTTCTGAGTTGTACATATTTTGATAGTGAAACTTGGTATGTAGGTGTTATGGGTTCAAGTAGCGTCACTACAGACATAAATGTTGCCACTTTTACCGCCTATAATATAAAAATAAAAAAAATACATTTTTGGCATGACGAAGTTTGCTGGTTCGCTAGTATATAATAATAACATTATACATGTATGCTTTCAGTTCCTCGAAAAATGCTTCGAGGCATTCTGTCGCTAATTTGTTCGAACCCGGGTCTCCAGGTTCGTTGACATAGAGTCCACGCACTTTAACCAACTACGCCACGGACGCTATTTATTATTTTATTAACGATATTTATAATAATGTGGCGTCCGTGGCGTAGTTGGTTAAAGTGCATGGCCGCTATGTCAACGAACCTGGAGACCCAGGTTCGAACCCCAGCAGCAACAGAAAATTATTTGAATTAAAATAATTTTTCTGTACGGTCGCCACCTCTCTGCAGACAATGGCAAACCTCAGAGAGTAATCAAAATGCCATGTAAAGCTTCTTGAGAACAAGAACATATTCCGTTCATCGCCGTTCGGAGTCGGCGTTAAACCTGTAGGTCCGGTTCTCGGTCAATTGTGTATAAACTTAATAAACACGCACAACACAATTGATCATAAGAAGCTAGGTCAAAGTCCTTTCAAGGGCTGAAATGGCCAGTTATTAATTAATAAATTAATTATTTATAATAAAGTAATATATATTAATTAATTATAATAGTAAATATTCGCAATCAAAGAGTTATGGGTCTAAGAAACAACTAATTATTAACAATTTTCCACTTTTTTATAAATTACATAAAACAATTTTTTTCCAGGTTACTCAGCAAACTATTCGTGTACCAATTGGCTATGCTTTGCCGGGAATGCAGTTGCATGTTGTCGCTGGTCGCGGACACGCTACTCATTATGGTCAAACACAAGCGCAACATGCACAGCAACGAATACTTGCGCCGCATTATCAATTCGCCCAAGAAGGAAATGTGGCCAGTTTCAGTGAAAGAGGTGTTCCAGAAGGTGCAGCTGCAGTCTCACACTCTGACTGTCCCAGTATGTTGTCACCCACGACAGCCCACAGTATTCAGCAACCACAGCAACCACAACAGCAACTTCCTCCAAATTGCAATTTAACAACAGGTACCTCACAAACAGCTCCAGGTTCTGTCTACTATGCCATGAATGTATGACCCACGGCCGATTAGTCGTCAGCAGCGGTGGTGGTCGAGCACCGCCAGTGTCAACGTGTAGAGATGTCCTCAACATCTATACAATTAAGTACACGATAGAAAAAGACCGTTAACTTGAATTTAAAGGAATTAATAAGGAAGAATGAAAAGAAGAGGTAAGATTTCATTATTACTTTTGATTCTGCCATTAAGATAAAATAATCAGTAACGAGTTTATCTCTGCAGCATTAGAGGTTGTAAAGAGAGAAGACCAAGGCAAAGGATAAAATATGTTACGGGTACTCGTGTAGACGATGATTTGATGCTGACGAATAACGCACACACACACAAACATTTCACAAAATGCTGTTATGTTATATATGGATGCATGGAAAAAAGTATTTAGGTACTTGAGCAGTTTATCTTATTTAACTCAATGAAAACCAATTTATATAGATACATAAACACATCTATATTTAATTGTTTACATACAACATACAAGCTACTGGGATGAGGCATGAAAAAATACTGGAAGGCCACAACGAACATTGCAACAGGTTTAATTTATGGTATAAAAACTCCTGGCATTTTGCTATTTGAGGAAAATATTTAAGATAGTTGCAATCATGATACAATTATAAGGTAGGCCCAGCAAAAACACGATCTCTATAACTACAAATCAACAACAAAATAATAACAAAGGCGTAGGTATAAAACAAAAATACAATACATAGCGATACAAATAAATTGGTTACTGAACAATCGAACTAAGTAGTCGAATGAAAATTACTTAAATGCTAACTTTTTTTGCTGCGTTGGAAGCTAACATACAATTAAGTCTGTATTATATCTTAAAACATGACTCATTTTGCTAAATTTTTAGGGTTTTTGCTTACTTTTCTTACATTACTGCACATAACATCTGGGTAGGGGAGTGTCTCCGGTTGTGGACACAATTGCGTTTTTCGTTCATAACTTTTCAATATTATGCAGTAGTACGTACACCAGTGGAAAGTTAGAAACCTCAGATAACTTTTTTCTGAAGTAACAATATAGTTTTAGTCGATCAGGAAAATTTGATCATCAGTTTTGTGAAGGGGTAATTTTTAGTCAAACAAATTGTACCCGGTTGTGGACACCCTTGTAAAATCGCTTAAAATCTTAAAAATATGATGTTAAATGCATATATAAATTTAAAAAAAATAATAGGTAGGTATTTTTATTAGTTAAGTAATGTCACAAGCGAGCGTAAAAAATGTTTACGCTTTTTGTGTGAAGTAAAATAAACATACCATGTTTGATTTTTTCGGTGTCGACATGTTTAAAAATATCTATGCAAAATTCATAAAAACACTGTTTAAATTGTTACGTTAACATAAACAACAATATTAGACAGTTCTCTGGCCCAACACACGCTTTAAACGCAAAAAACAAGGGTGTCCACAACCGGGTACATGAGGGTGTCCACAACTGGAAATGGTAGCCATTTTTCTTTTGTTCAGGAAATTACCACAACACAAACATTTCACTAGAACTTGATATCACATCACAAAGTACACTAAATATACTGCATCACACAGTGTGACACTCACCTCTTTCCGATGTTTTGCTTCGATTTATCGCACTTGGGAAATGAAAAATATTAGAAACGCTTCAAAATTTTCACGATTTTTTTTTGTTTGCTCGCAACAAGAAACCGTATACGTGTTAACGCATTGGTATTTGCTCAGATTATGTGTGCTGTCTAACTACAAGTTTGAAATTAATCAGTTTTCAAATTAATCTGTCAACTGTCAAAAAATAGATTGGAGTGTCCACAACCGGAGCATGCCCACAACCGGAGACATTACTCTACTAATAACCAATACCCCGATTTATATGGGAAAAAGTAAATTATACATCCCTATGGCTGAACGAATAAACGTTAATTGTCAAAAGTGACATTACACCTACGCCGATGTTTTGATTTACTTTGCTTTTTCGTTTTTTTTTTATCTCTCCGAATTGGGCCTACCTTATAATTGAATCATGGTTTCTATAATTCAGTAGATCATTTTTGAGATATTTAAGCAAAAACAGAGTGTAAAATAATTTCAAACTTTATTTTGTATATTTGGGTAAAGATTATATCTGAATTACTATGTATAGCAGCCAAACCACCCTAACGCGAACATCTATATCTCGAATTCTCTTTAACTCGAAATAAATCGAGTGGCAGTAGTGTTTAGAGAACAAATTGTATACAATTCTTCTTTCCCAACTCGATCTTCCATAACTCGAAATTCCTCCATAACTCGAATAAAAATATTGAAACGTGCGTTGCAAAGGCGAAGCTTCTTCGTTTTTGTTATTCGTTTCGTCTCGTTCTTTTCGTTTTTGTATTAATTTTATTCGGGGAAGCCCAGTTTTATTCTTTTACTTATTTTTTAATACAATGAATGCGATGTTTTTATTGCAGACAAAACGGGATTTTTTTTTTAAATGCCTACCAGACAAAACACTGACGAGCAATGCCACGGAGGCACACATAACCCATATTACACGATGTCCGAAATACACAAGGAAATTTGTTGCCCACTTAGTTGATCGATTCTTACATACAATATATGTACAGCACACAGTTCAAAATGAGAATAGCATATTGTATGTGTTTTAATTATCCTTTTATAGTTTAGTCGATTTAGTTAGTCGACCAGGCCAGATATATATTTTTTTAGAGGATAGAGGACACTTATACTTATTAAGAACTAAGAAAGTTAACCGATTTTCGCAAATTTTTTAAAAATGATAATGAAGTTCAAATATCCTTTGTTTTATATTTGAAATGCAGTGTACGAATCCCTGGCTCACAACTCTACGAAACTCGGTTCAAGAATTCTCCCTCTCTCTAGCTGTTTTTATATGTTATGTTATACCTTTTACCCATTTTTTTTTTATAAACGATTTAAAGTTAAATTCCATTTTTCAATTTATATATTTTAGATCCACAAATATTGTATTGAAAGCATTGTGACTGCAAAAATTGGACTTTATGTTAGCACTGCTATTTGACGGAAATTTGACGCCAAGCTAATATATGGTCTGGCAAAATATTGAAAAACTCCAGACCATGCATAGTTTTCTAAAGGGTTTTGGTGCGTTGACTCCGAATTTTACCTTAGTACGGCTCCATCGCATCTATTTATAGAAATAATCTCTCTTAAAATGCAAAAATCATAGTTTTTCCCACTATTTTCGGGATAACTCCGGGAATTACGGCAGACTAGAAAATAGATTTGTGTTCACAAGTGTTCCGGTTAGTAAAATTGGTGTAGGATGTTACATGCACAAATTTACATCTTCAATATTGTAGGTGTGTAAAATTCGATTTCGAGGTCACAATTCAATTAAACAAAGTCATGGTTTTTCACTTAATTCTCAATTATATTAAACTTAATTATATTTAATTATATTAAAGTTATATTAAACTTAACTAAAATTATTGAGTATTGCATATAATTTGAAACATTGTCTTCATGGAAAAATATCGATTATTTAAAATAGAATTGAAAAAAAAAATTCAAAGTATTGTCCATCGTTAGCTACTGTTTTTCCTATCTTTCGGGCAGGAGTTGGTCGAATTATTAACATAGTCTCATCGCTGAAAATACGCCGACATCTCTGAATCAGAACTGTCAAAATCATTACAATAAATTTAATAAATATATAAAATAATAAACTGGCCATTTCAGCCCTTGAAAGGACTTTGACCGAACTTCTTATGATCAAATTGTGTTGTGCGTGTTATTAAATGTTTGTACACAATTGATCGAGATCTGGACCTACTAGTTTTATGCCGACTCCGAACGGCTAATGTGCATGTTCTCAAGAAACTTTACATGTCATTATTTACTCTATGAGGTTTGACATTGTCTGCAGAGAGGTCACGTACTATATTCATTGCGCCACGGCTGCCACAGTGGCAAATTACAATAAATGTGCTTATTCTTTTTGCAGTTCAGCGAGGTTTGGTGCATTTGTGACAATTGTGAGTTATAAGGACTGTTTCCGTACGCACACTGTGTAACTTGTGGGACACTATTTTCTGTTTCCGTACTTTCTGTGCTTAAAATGGGAGAAGAAGAACAAGCATAAAATCGCTCTCTTGAGCACACAAAGTGCACAGAGAGTGCTAGAACTCGAGACTTCGAGTAAAGTAAGAACAAGCATCAAGAAGAATAAGCATCAATAAGAAGAAGCAAATGTCAAATTACATTTCATAATTGTTTATGTTTTGCGATAAATAAATGCACAAATTGTGTGCCTAAAAAGAAATTTACGTACAATAAATAAATAGTAATAAATAAAAATTAAGTAATTGTTCAGTTTTTTATTAAAAATGGCTTTTATTAATTTGAGTGAAAGTGTTTTAAATTTTGTGCTGCCGTCTGCAGTCAAAATCAGCTGTTTTGTGCTCGAAACTTACTAGAAGCTGTTTCCGTACTTTTGCAACTATTCTCACATTTCGTTTTTACTCTCTAGCACACGTTTTACACAAATCTTACACAGTGTAAAGTACGGAAACAGACCTATAATCTCTGCTATGTCGTTTGTTATACAACTACCTTGTTTATTATACAATGCTTGAGTACATTTAAGCGTTTTGAAGATGTGCCTGCTCTTTTCTGCCGAACAGTCAAAGATGTTAAGGTCTTAGAGTATTTTTATAGCTTTTTAATACATCCTTATCTCTTGGTGGTGATCAAAAGTCCAATAACAGAAATCACAAGTTTTTAAAATAGCTTCGAAAATATATGTTTGAATAAATAAACCAAAAGTTAAATGAAATGTTCACAAAGCATTATTTCCGGCCTTGTCTCTTTACTATTTTTTGTTTTTAAGTGCATGTTTAATTTTTTTGTTACTGTTTTTATCTTGATGAAGTATTTGTTCTAATGTAAACATATATATATAAAGAAGAATAACCAATCTAACAAAAATTCTTTTGATTTCGAGAAAAAGAGTATGATTTCATTAGGATTTCATATATTTGTTTAGCCTGTCATACATAACTAGGTATAACTAATAAACTGGTAGATATAATTATTGCAAAACAATTCTCTGGTTGTATGCATACCAAAAATTAGTAAATGTTTGTTAACTTATACTTTATTATTTTTATGAAAAAATGATAAGGAGGGATTTCTCCATTAAATTCGTATAAAACTTATACAAAGCTTATTGTAGCATGAAGGAGGCCTCAAGGAACTTTTGATGCGACTTTCGATTTCGGCTTTTTTTCAAAAAATTTTTGTCGTCAAAGAAAATACCTTAAATTAACAGACTGTGCAATACAATCCCAAAAATACTAAGACAGTGTGTATTGCATTTTAAAGCGAGAATATTTCGAAAACCTGATGTATTGGAGTGACACCTTATTTGGTTGATAATGGATTGATTGAATTGTTATTGACCATTTTGTCTGTGAACAACTTTTTCTTTCTATTGTTCTTATATGTATGTATCTCAACAATCCATCTTAGATAAGTAGTCATAAATTGTTTGACTGTCTAAACAGAATCATGTCAAGCAAGCAGAGCCCTGGTAGAATCAATGATAACCTTATACGAGACACTTACGACAGAAAAACGACTACTCTAAGACAAAAAGTTTTCCATTTTTATTTTTCTTAAATTCATAAAATTTACACAAATTGAAAGCTTTATGACTGAAAACCAGTGTTGATTTTCGCCTAATTCTAAAATCAGTAGATTCAGGTTAGGAGTTAAGCACATTTAGATTAAGGGAGTAGTACCAATCTTTTGGTAGAAAAAAACATATATTTTTAATATTTTTTTTTTCAGTCATATTTATTAATTATAAATTTTAAACTTTTTGTGACATATTTATAAATGTTTTAAGATAACAAAAAAAAATTTTTTTTTTCTTATCACTTCTTGAGCCGGTAGAGGGCGAAGCACTAAAAAATGGCTTGTCCCGCTGCTGCAACTTAATGGCAGGAACGGCTAATCTGAAACAAAAACATCAAATTGGTTATTATTGGTGACAACCTCTTACGTGGAAAGTAACCACATTTAGGGAAAAAAGTCCCCTATGTAAAGGGGTGTGTGCAAAAAGTTTAAAATTTGTATATTTTTTTTTTTATTTTTGACTTTTTTTGTCCGTCTACTAGCTGGCACAATTTACGCAAGAAAATTATGGCAGAGTTCAATGATTGCGTTTTACGTTCAGACTAAGCAGGGCTACAAACTTGTAAAATATTTGGTATATTCTTAATGGGGAATTTTTTTATCGTATTTACACAAAAATACCTAAAATGTCTTCATTTATTATTAAAAAAATCTTAAATCCTGAGTATAAACAAGGTCTTTTGAGAAATTAACAATGAAAAAATTATAGACATTTTTAATTTTTAAGATTTATTTACAAGAGCCATCCCTTAAAGTAATGAGCTTCTGACTCGTTTCTTTTATTTCTTCTCTCTGTTCGTTATAAGTAACGAGCTGTCAAAAAACGCAAATTACGCAAGAAAAGTTGAAATATTTTCGACTTTGCTTACGTAGCGAGTAAACGGACGCATTTGCAAATGTAGTAAATCAGAAGTGCGTGGCCGGACAGACAAAAACAGAAGTAGAAGTGGCCGGTATGGAAAAGTATCAGTCTTGCCAGATTAGGGGTTTTCCCCCTAAATTTAGGGGTTTTTACCTTATTTAGAGGGAATTTTAGGGGGAGAAAATGTTTAGAGGGAAATTTAGAGGGAGAAAAATAAAGTTAGGGAGAAATTTAGGGGGATACAAAATTTAAAAACATCCTAAATCGTTTTTTTACAAATGAAATTTAAAACGTACCAAAAGAACATTTTGGTAGCTAACATTCAATGAAAAAGTTTGCAACTCTGTAATGTGCGATCATTTCCTAAATGCATCGCTGTACGCATTTATTTCGTTGAACGTAATAGACGGTTGAAAAATAAATGAAAGACAAGTATTAAGCAAAATGCCTCCCGTTCTATCTACCAAAAATTATACCCAAAAATATTCTAAATCCTGGGAGAGTGATCCACTGTTTAAAGGTAATATGATTATTGCGAACACGTGTTTAATCAGTAAAGTCAATGACTGGCGGCAAATAATGAAAATATGATTTTAGGTTGGTTGCAAGCGCAGGTTGGAGATGCTACTCGTGCGTATTGTGTATACTGCTCAAAAACCGTCTTAGCTCATAAAAAAAGTCTTATGGATCACGCTAAGACGAAGTCTCATGAAGGCAACTGCAAAAACAGGCAAGAATGCGCCAAGACGACAAAAATGACGGAATTCCTTAATCCAACGATTGGAGAAAAAAGAAAACGGGCAGAGTTGAAAATCGCGACTTTTATAGCTGAGCATTGTTCAATAAATGCAGTCGATCATCTCAGCGAGGTCATAAGTGATCTCGATTGTGGCTCTGAAACATTATCAAAAATCAGATTACACCGCACAAAATGCACAGGTAAAAAGTATACAATACTTAGAATATATAAATTCTTAGTTAAAAATTTTTTCTAAACATCTAAACATTAGGTCTCATTCTAAACATTCTTTCGCCTTGCTTTCTTGAAGATTTGTTGGAAGACATCGGGAGCTCGGTTTATTCTTTGATAGTTGATGAAAGCACTTTGATCGACACTACAAAAGTTATGTGCATCATGATACGATACTTTAGTAAAAAATACAGGAAAGTCTGCACGAAATTTTACCGTTTGTTAAAGCTGGAGTCAGGAACTGCCGAGGTCATGACCAATAGTATCATAACACAATTAAAAAAAGATAATTTGAAATTGGAAAATTTAATTGGAATTGGAATTGATGGAGCTAATGCTATGGCCGGTTCTGAAAACTCAGTATCAGCACATCTGACTAGAAAAGTACCTCATTTAATTACAATTAAATGTTTATGTCATTCATTGCATCTCTGTGCTGAAAAAGCGTGTGATATTCTTCCGAAACATTTGGATACGTTAGTTAAAGACAGTCATGCTTGGTTTTCTAAAAGTACGAAAAGAAACATCAAATACGCAGACTTGTACAAAACGATGAATGAAAATATTCCAAAGAAAATAGCTAAATTATCAGGCACTAGATGGTTAGCACGACTTAATGCAATTAATACAATTTTAGATCAATGGGAAAATCTCATGTTACATTTTGAAGAAGCTAAGTCGTCAGAACGTGGGGATCCAGGGTTTAAGGCAGATACACTCCATCAAATGTACCAAGACGTTGGAAACAAATTATACTTATATTTTCTGCGCTTTTCCTTGAACGACGTTACCAAAACAAACAAATCTTTTCAGTCTGAATCAGCGGAGCCCCTAAAACTTTTGAAAGACCTGAACGACACTCTCTATTCTGTTCTTAAAAAAATTGTAGTTCCACAACAACTAGAAAAAGCTAATAAAAACGACTTGTGTTCATATCAGTTTCATCGGTATTTGATGCCTGTACATTGTATATATTTTGGGTATGACTTCACATATACTTGTTCAAATTTGAATTCGCCGAATCAGTTATTAAGTATCAAAAACCGATGTCGAGAGTCTCTAATAAAATTAGCTGAGGAAATTCAAAAAAGAGTGCCACGAAACATAGCAATTCTTCAGGAAATTTGTGTTTTTAGTCCTGAAATAGCTTCAAAGGAATTGAAACGGGATGTTACTGACATAGCGCATGCGTTTGATAAAATCATTGGTGGCAATGTTGATGAAGTTGTGAGGGAGTGGAATCTTCTCCATCGGTTGGACATCGAAACCGTAAAAATTTCATCAGACGAATACTGGGCAAATATCATGGAACATACTGATGCCAGCGGAGAGGGCAGATTCCAACATATCTCGAAACTAGCAACTTCGATGCTGTCGTTGCCTTTTTCCAACGCGTCAGTAGAAAGAGCATTTTCAATCATCAACATAATTAAGAACAAATTACGGAATAAAATGGCAATAAAAACAGCGGATTCTATTATGCGCATAAGGTCCCTTAATAAAAGCTGTACAACTTTTGAACCTTCTGCTAAAATGTTAAAAAATTTTACGAATGAGAATGTATACAAAAGCGAATTTGTATACGAAGTTTTGGATGCGTTCAAAGAAGTTGAAAATGCTTAAAACGATAAATATATCGTATGCATAGAAAAACGAGAACATACACATAGTCATACATGTGATACTAATAGTAATACTACTTTAACTCCAACTTTAAGTTACATACTTTAACTGATCTCATAAATATAATTTTAAAATAAATTTATAAAAAAGAGTATTCCATTCTTGAGTATTGACTTGTTGAAAATTTCATTAAAATGTTAAGTATTTGAGTATTTTTGCATTTTTTTACCAACGCAAACCAATAAAAAATATTTAGGGGGAAAAGCATGCATTTAGGGGGAAATTAAGCTCCATTTAGGGGGAAGGCGCACAGAATACCTGGCAACACTGAAAAGTATATATATTCTTGATCAACGTCACCTAATGAGTCGATGTTCCCATGTCCGTCAGTCCGTCCGTCAGTGTGTTGTCCGTAAATACAAGATAAGGAGCGGTAGTTGAGGCAATTGGATGAAACTTACAACACATGTTAATATGAACCCAAGGATCTGCACTAGTGAGTATTTTAGGAATCCGCCCACGGACACGCTCGGCTCTCCTACAACACACAATATCAGAAAATCTAAAATAAGAGCCCTATTTGAGCTCCATAAAAAAATTTGTTATTTTATTATGTTATCATGTGAGTGTTATATCAAAACAAAGATGTGTACAAAAAATGGGCCCCATCTGCTTATGGACGTAAAAAATTTACGTTTCATTTACCGTTTAGCGAGCAGGCAACCTTTTTTAGAATTTTGAGATAAAAATTCATATAATGGCTCTTTTCAAAAGCTCTACGAAGTCGACCTCTAAAAACCCCCTCCCTACAGTGGTCAAACACTATGAGTTTTTTGCTGTTGTTCAGTGTAATCAGTCAACTTGCTAAACAAATCTATAAACCTTAAAAATACGATCTACTAATGGTCTAATTAGCCTCGCATGGCATAGCAGCGCATGGCTTAACAAGTGTCACTTGGCGATCTGTTCAATGCGATTTGCGTGTATCTGCGTGCTCAGATAAAAGCAGAAATTCAACGCTGAATACATAGATAAACATGGAAGAACTGTTTCATTTTGATATCTGTGTATCTTCTATGCGTTTGACGTTTTGCCGAAACAGTTTTGCATAATCAGCACTTTTTTTGCTATGTGCTAGCTGCTTATCTATGTACCATGCGCTGCTGTGCCATGCAAGGCTAACTAGACCATAAGTCTTTGCTTCTGTAATTTTGCATAAATAATTATCAGCATTTGCCGAATTTCTTATTGACTGCTGGAACCTTTCGATTTCAGTAGTTCGAAGTAAAAATGTTCTTCATATTGAGGTTTTCCCAAAGAGAGTTCTCTTTACTCATCCTTCCTATTAGATCATGCCCCACAACGTAGATACTTATTGAAATTTTTTTCAGTAATGTTCATTAATACATTGTCAACACTTTTTTTTTAGTTATTGAGTAATTTTTTAACTCTCTAACCTCATAATAATTGTTCATATTTGTGCAATTTATATAATTCCAGTATTTGCTCAACTTTTTTAAATGAATATAGTTTAAATTAGAAACTCGATTTTATTACTTATAACTAAAGATTTATTGCAACAATAGTTACAATATCAAAATTTTAGGCAATTTTCTATTTACTAAATTAAACTTTCGATGGGCTTTGCTTATATTTATCCATTGACTAGAGTAAGTTTAGATAATTATTTTTTATATTTAGTTACTTGATTATATATATAAAATGTATTAGAGTTAATATTAACTGTGCCAAAGCTGGTTAACATTTGTATCGTATGCGTCGCCAATGAGACCAAAGAATTGTATATGTATGATAATGTGTTTTGTTTATTTATTTTTAAGTTAAGTGGGAAACATCAAAATATAAGAACCTATGTGTTTTTGAAACATTTAATAAAAATTAAATACTCAATTTATTAATATTATACATAATTTAAAATTTAAGTAATATAGAAATATAAAAACATATAATGGCCAGTTTATGTAGTCTTGTGTACTGTGCATAATTAAGTTAGTTATGAAGATCCACGTGATTTTCAGCATTAGCAATTTCTTTTTTTGTGACTAAAGTGGTTTTGTTTAACAAAGTCATGTCTTTTAACAGATATTTAATTGATATAATGAAACATTTAATTGTAAAAATAACTTTATGATGACCCGAATAGTGAGTAACACTGGCGTTTTTAACAGATATTGCAGCACCTATTGAAAAGCAGAACGAGTTTTGAACTCGTTTCAAGAACCGATATATCCATATATATTGTCCCCTTATAATAAACATATAGTATATGATGAATTATTCAATATTTATATATGTACTTACATAAGTAATTATAAAGCGAATTACATTTGGTTTATATACATACATACATATTTATAATATTGGTGCATAAACATAAGGAACTAACTTTTGAATCATCCCCCTTCAAATGTTCAAAAGATATCGGAAACTTCCAAAACATGCATCAGTCGCAACAGAAAAATAGATGTTAAAAAACCATTCATAGAATATAATAATTACTGCAAACATACTCGTATAAATATATACATATGTATAAGTATATTAAACTAGATAAACATTGTATTAAGTATTGGATAAAATACTGCTGGTAAGCATTTTACATGATTTATGTTCATAAATATTATGATTTTTGTCATTAACTGGAACATATAAAATAAATAATTTATGACTGAGTATATGACTCGAAAAAATAACTTCCAATATTTGTTTTTATTCCGCGGTGGCTATCTATTAAAAAAAATACATCTAAAAATACATTAAATTCGATCTGTAAATTTTATTATTTGGTCATACACACAAGTTTATTATTTCGTTGGAAATGTTGAATTAGTTACGTGCCAACAAAACAGCATTTACGGAAATTTGTACTTTATTGGTTTCATTTAAACTATTATTATTATCGGCCTTCTTAAGAGATTTTTTGGCCAAAGCCTCCAAACAAATTTAGGCTTCATTTAAATAAAACTGTATCTGAAGCTCATCGTTTGCTCCTCGTTTGCTCCTCCTACAAACAAATTTAGGTTTCAGTTAAAGAAAAAAGTATCCGAAGCTCATCGTTTGCTTCTCGAAGCATACCCTGAATATATTCCGTCGATTAGAACGTGTCAGGAGTGGTTTGCGCCTTTCAAAAGTGGTGATTTTGACATCGATGACAAAGAACGTCCAGGCCAGCCGAAAAAAGTACGAAGTTGAGGAATAAGATGCCTTGCTTGATGAAGATCCGTTGATCAGGCAACCATTTGTAGGCGTCTGAAGGCATTGGAAATTATCCAAAAGCAAGGAAGTTGGGTGCCGTTCGATTTGAAGCCGAGAAACGTCGAAAGACGATTTTCCGCATGTGAACAGCTGCTCCAAAGGGAAAATCGGAAAGGTTTTTTAAACCGTATTGTCACTGCTGATGAAAAGTGGATCCATTACGATAATCCAAAGCGTAAAAAAATTATATGGTTACCCACAACCAGAGCTGTTAAAGTTTTAATTCATTTTCAGTTTTCATTCTCCTGTATAAATGTTCAAAAACTGGAATTCTTTTTTGTAGCATTCAAAGTGTGAACTCTTTAGGCTTAAGCCTTTATACTACGTTTACATTAGAGCAAATGAGCCATTTCAAATGAGTCATTCAAATGTGTTTACACTGATTTTTTTGCAAACATATCGCATTTAGTTTGACAGCTTGTTCTTTGTTTTCGAATTCACTTCACAATATGTTTGACATTTTCCTTTCTTTTTAGTGCGTTCGGTGTATTTTTGTCCATTCTGCATTGAATGCGTTCGAAAAAGTTTGTAATTAGTTTTAAGAACGTATCCAATCTCATTCATTTATATCAAACTAGTATCACCTTTGGTCGAGATTCGACCATTTAAAAATTGATTTTTTTTTTTGTATTTTTATTGGAAAATTTTTTTTTTCTTTCTTCACTCATATGCAAACGTAACCGAACTCATACCGCACCAAACGCACCACCAGCAGAAAATCACAAAACAGTAACTCAATTCTGATTTTCCATGTTCTGTGATTTTTACATTCAAAGCTATTCGATATCAAAAATGTGGCTTATATATGCGGAGCCACACCTCTTTGTCCAATGCCCGTCACAGTACCCTACTTCCCTTATACTACTTTCTAGTAGAAATGCTTCCAAAGCTATTTGATATAACAACTTTGAGTTGTATGAGTTTTTCCACGCCCTTTTGTCAAAGAAGGAAGTTCTTACCAAGTTTCATTGATTTGTGACTTATACTTCAAAAGTTATACCGGAAATTTGGGCTGATGAAAAGTGCCTCGCCTTTATTTCAACGCTCATGAAATGTAACCAGTGGATTGGAACGTCTGATTTGAGGTCGAATTGCCCACCATAGATACTCGGTGCACTCCTTTTCCCTACTCTAATTGATTTAAAAAAAAAAATTATCAAAATTGGTTGAGAAACACGGGAGAAAATGTTTCTTAACTGTTCTGCGTACACCTATTTATATATACATAGATATATAATAATAATATGTATAATATATGAAGTAGATAAGGAAATGGCTTAAAACATAGATTTGTGTATATAACTTTGGAGTGGTTTGAAATATTTGAAAAATTTTTTCACAGAAATAATTTTTTAAGCTGTAGAACTTTGTAAAAAAATACAAAAACAACATTTTGAAAAATGTAATTTTCATCAATAAAATCATAGGGGGTACCTTATGATTTTCGATGATAGAAACACTTAATTAAATTATATATATCAAAATGAAGCAATTTTTGCAAATAAATGATATGTTGTATGAAAGAGTGTGAGATAAGAAAATAGAAAAACAAAAGTAAAATTACAAAAAAAGAATGTCTGATCTAATTTTTGAGCAAAAATTGAATATTTTAGAGTTTTTTTTGAAAACAACATAAGAAATTGAATTGGTAAGATAACGGTAAATATTTTCCTATTTCTCCAAAGTCATTTAATTAAACTTTCAGACAAAGAAAATTTAAGGAAAATCGATTGACAAATGGCTGAGATATTTACATGCAAAATCAAAATTTGAAATATCAATTGTTTTTTTCTCATTCTGAGGCAATGACATTGCTTTAAGAAATGCATTGCATGGAAAAAATCTACAGGTTTCGAAATATGGCAATACTTTTGATGTCATAATAACGGGAAACTTTTTTAACATACTATTCGTGAAAAATATTAGCAAAAAAGTTTTCGTATACCGTTATTTTTCTCAACCAACGAATTTTCATACAAAAAACGTTGTACTGAGAACATCTATAGTTTTCGAGATATCACAATAATTTTGATGTCAAAATAACGGAAATTTTCCAGATTTACTATTTGTAAGCAATTTTACCATCACAATATATATTGACACTTGTTACATGAAGAAGTGCTTATTGTAGGGTAACCCTAAACGATGGTGACAAATATCAAAGTATTTTTTGCACATCTTATGAATGTCTTAATTTCTCTCTTATATCATGTTTTTCCATCATTAACAGTTTAGCTTTTATTTAATAAATACTTTTCCTCTCATATTTGAGGTCAAAGGTCACCAATCTAATATTCAATCATATTGTGCAGCCAGACCTTTCATCCGATACCTCATTCTTTATTCTACCTCTTCCCAGTTCTGAAATCCCTAGCTAAAATTAATATAAACTTTCGACGTTAATATTTCGGGTCAAAGGTCACCAATTTAAAATCTAACATAATTCGGCACATCTATGGTGCAGTACCCTTCGAATGATATACGTTTCATTGTCCTTATTCTAAAATAAATATTGAAAAAATGTACGACAACATTCGATGTTTGCGTATTAATATATAAGATGAGATGATTTGCAAATGAGAATTCGTATGAGAAATGAGATGATTTCGGTTCTCATTTGGCTGAATGAGCTGAAATGAGTCATTTGGCTCAATGTAAACGTAGTATTAGCCTGATTAAAATTGTTTTCAAGACATGAATTGCAAAAAGTAATGAATTCACACTGAATTGAAATTTTAACGAATGCAGCCACCGATGGCTTCAGCCACGATCAACTTCACCTCCTGTGTTGATTTAGCCGTGTCCGTCTCTCCGTCTGTCCGTCCGATCGTCCGTCTGTCCATCTGTGCTAAAATTACGATTACGGACAAACAGAGAAATCAAAGCGAATGAAACTTGGTGTGTATATTACTATTATCAATACGCTGTTTAGTATTGAAAATAAGCATGATCGGTCAATGACCACACCTACCTCCCATATAACATTCATGTATATAATGGTTTAAAATGGCATAACTTTCGATTCGTACAGTGAATTTCATTGATATTTGGTAGGTAGCTTCATATCATCATTACAAATGTCACTACCAAACTACTAGGCGTGATTCGCCCATTTTTACATAAACCTCCCAAAATGATTCTGTATCTTTAAAATAAAATAGATTAAAACAATTTAATTTTAAAAACAAAACATATATTAAAAATACCCCCAGGGCCGAACCAAAGTACACTCAAAGTCTTAAGCAGCCAATAAAATGTTCATAGTCATAGTCTTAAAGGAAAATATTCGCTTTTTTTTTTTTTTTTTGTCTAAGTCACTTTGTATGGTAAGTAGGCATGGTTTCATGTGCATATTAAACATTAAAGCTTATTTGCAAAATTTCAAGTCCATATATTAATTTTTGTGGAATTTTAAGAGATTTTACCTTTTTGATAAAGTCACTTTATATGGGAGGCAGGCGTGGTTTTTATCCGATTTGGTTGAATTTCATCTTTAGAGTGTATTTTAAATATCAAAACTCATATGCAAAGTTTCAAGTCCATATATGAATTTTTGTGGAATTCGAAGAGAGTTTACCGTTTTGATAAAGTCACTTTGTATGGGAGGTAATCGTGGTTTTCATCTGATTTTGCTCATTTTTCAACTTGATCTGTTTTTTTTATATACAAGTTTAAATATTGCATTTCGTGATGATTGCTTGAAAATTACGGCTGTAATCGTCTTAAAACAAGTGCGTTTTAGGGCAAAAATTGATTTTTAAGACTTTTTTCATATTAAGTGGTTTTTCTTAGTGGCAGCTAAAAGCAGCAGATTTTTACAGAAACATAAGGTAGAAGTAGTATATTTTTTGATAGCTATAGCATTTGACTTTAATTATGCTATATTTTCTAGATATTTTCTACTAAATTTTACTTAAATTTTCATTTCTTGAAAAATTTGCAGTCATGTTTGTACGATTTTTCTATTTTTATTTATTCATATATTTTATTGTAAATAAATAAAAAAAAAAATAAATAACTGGCCATTTCAGCCCTTGAAAGGACTTTGACCTAGCTTCTTATGATCAATTGTGTTGTGCGTGTTATTAAGTTTGTACACAATTGACCGAGAACCGGACCTACATGCTTAACGCCGACTCCGAACGGCGATGAACGAAATGTTCTCGTTCTCAAGAAGCTTTACATGGCATTTTGATTACTCTCTGAGATTTGCCCTTGTCTGCAGAGAGGTGGTGGCCGTACAGACAAATTATTTTAATTCAAATAATTTTCTGTCGCTGCTGGGGTTCGAACCTGGGTCTCCAGGTTCTTTGACCAACTTTAACCAACTACGCCACGGACGTCACAATATATTTTATTGTATTTTACAATAAATTCAATGACGGTTCAGACATAAAAGAGTCAAAAAAACAAACCCTCGAAATATAATTTGTGCTCGAAGTTATTATTGTTTAAAAATTACTCTCTTTGTTGGTTTTTATTGAGCTTATTTTTGTTAAAAATGTTTCAACTTTGACGAATTTTATAAAAAAAACCATACAATACATCAAGTTTCCAATATCACATTCATAATATATGTTTTATAATCTGACGAATGAAATTATTTTTTTATAAAATTTAAAAAAAAAAACCCAAGTCATCCTAAAATCGAAAAAAACGCACTGTGCGACGATGGTTTCAGCCGCAAAGATTTGTTGTTGCGTCTGAAGTTGTTTTGTGTGTTTGTGTATGCGTGTGACTGTTGGGCATGACTGTGATGGGTTGCCATTGGCTGATATCATGTATAGAAAAAGTATTATATACAACAAATTGTAGAAGTTAATTTTTATACATTTTGTTAATAATATTTATTGTTAATAAGTACATACTTTATTATTCCAGAAAATGTCAAAGGAAAGACAAAAGCATGTCACTAAGATCGGGCGTTGAAAACAAATGACAACATAAATGCAAAATGCTGCTTTATATTTAGTAGTATTTCATGGTAGTAAATAAAATGTCCAGTGTTTCAGAGTTGAAAAAAACGATAAAACCGAGTGCATTCATCAGATTTTTTAAGCTAACAAGAATGGGATTGATATTTCCATAAGTCTCATTCCTTACAGAGCATTGAGTGTAATTTATCTTACCTTACATTCTTTACCTTACAGAGCATTCTTCATTTTATCTTTGAAGAATGATGAATTGTGCATCTGTAATTCATTTACTCAATAGAAGCATAAGATTGCAATCTGGTTGATGCAGCTTTTGGATGCATTAAGAATGTGTGCATTCCGAAATGATTCAATCCTTTTACAGCTTTGCCCTCAACATCAAGTTCATGCCCTGTATTTGGTGGGGTTAGCTAGATGTTATTTATTTTGAGCTACTCCAACCTAACGAAACAATCACAGGAGATCGCTACTGACTACAATTGATGCGTTTGAGCCTAACATTGAGGGAAAAACGGCCGCAGTTCTAACAAAGACATGACAAATTGATTCTTCAGCATGACAATGCTCGACCACATGTTGCAAGGCCAGTCAAAACATACTTGGAAACTCTGAAATGGGATATCTACTCCACCAGCCGACTACTACTTGTTTCGATTGATGACCCATCGCCTGGCTAAGCAGCACTTCCGTTCTTATGAAGATGCCAAAAAATTTATTGATTAGTGGAGACGTGTCCTTTTTTCCAGACGGAATTCGTAAATTACCAGGGACATAGGAAAAAGTAGTGGCTAGCAATAGACAATACTTTGAATAAAATACATTGAACCAATTTTTCACAAAAGAGCCCCTATCTTAGCAAAAAATACGCGGTTTTTATTGCATATGAATTCTTACATTTCATCATCGTGAACATGAATATGTTGTACCGCTGACGGAAATAACTTTCTGCTTGACTTTGAGTAGCCGTTATAATCATTTTCCAAAAATCTTGTATTTAAAAGATCATTTTCTAAACCTAGTGAAAATGGATTTTAAGTCAAGGCATTTAAAATCAAGCATATGTGGAAATCTGAAAATAAATAAAAGCTATTAAAACTGATTCACTGAAGACAAGAGCGTCCTGAAAATATGTGCAACTATGTTAATCAAATGTGCCTTTGAAGAAGTTGTGTACTTTGACAGTTCGATCGTTTGAAATTGGCGCGAAAACAACGGGCTATTATTTATATTTTTTTACAAAATTCCAATTTGCAACTTACAACTTTCACTTTTTACAACTTCATTAAACCTAATTCGGTATAAATAACGATGTTTTATTTAAAAATGCTAACTGGTGTCCATATACTTGAATAAAAAAAAAAAAATAAATAACTGGTCAATTCAGCCCTTGAGAGGACTTTGACCTAGCTTCTTATGATCAATTGTGTTGTGCGTGTTATTAAGTTTTTTACACAAATGACCAAGAACCGGACCTACAGGTTTAACGCCGACTCCGAACGGTGATGAACTGAATGTTCTTGTTCTCAAGAAGCTTTACATGGCATTTTGATTACTCTCTGAGGCTTGCCATTGTCTGCAGAGAGTTGGCGGCCGTACAGAAAAATCATTTTAATTCGAATAATTTTCTGTCGCTGTTGGGATTCGAACCCAGGTCTCCAGGTTCGTTGGCGCAGAGGCCACGCACTTTATCCAACTACGCCACGGACGCCACCATATACTTACTGATATTTATTATTTACTTTGGACAGACGAGTGATCGCAGTGTCAAAAAACTCTTGCCGTCTCGCTCACTCAATTCTTGAAACATGCCGCAGTATACAAGTTAACACTCTTCATATTAAAAACTTTGACGACATCGAAAAACAAAAGTTTCGTATGACACCTTGCGAAACTCAACAAGAATATGTTCCCATTCTTTCTGCTGACTTAGCGCACGCGCCGATAAAACAACATCAAGGAACGGTAGCACCGACGCAGCAGGTGATAAAGCAGCGACATCAAGCTTAGCTTTAAGTTATTTCAAAATTGTTAAGTTAGTCTAAAATTGGATTGAATAAAGATAAGGAGTTCGCTCCTTAAAAAATATTTTTTTTAAAACAAATTAACGCAAGTTAATTTAACTGGCACCCGAGCAGGGACCAGCGTGCGAAAGTAGTAATAACCTGAAAATAAAAAAGTAAGGTTCCGGGAGTGCTGTAGTAATAACCTGAAAATAAAAGGTAAGGTTCCACGAGTGTTGACGGCTGCTTAAGCAAAAATAAGTACCTCAACAAGTGACGAGAAAGGCCCTTAGTACGGAAAGGAAAAGAATCACCTGAACCGCCCAACAAAAGGACTTGAAACAAACGCTGGATAATGTTTAAGATTATATTGATGTAAGTTATGTCATAAGTAAGTAAAGTGAATAATTGAAGAATTGAAAAATACTAAAAATAAGACGTAGAAAAATAAATGAAAAGAAATTTAAAATCAAAAAGAATTTAATCAGATGAATAAAATTTATATTGAAAAATTCAAAAAATAAGAAGTAAGAAAAAAATAATAAGTGAAACGGTAAAGAAAAATAAATTTAGAATTAAAGGAAAATAAAAAAAAAAATTCTTTGGCAAAATTTCAATTGAAAGGAAATTAGAAAAAAGTGAAATTTTTTATATCGAAAATTTTTAATAAAAAGAAATATAAGTAAATTTAATTTTTTAAATAAAAAAATTTTTAACACATTTATAATGAAAGCAGAAATCCTAGATGGAATTAGGAATTGTAGATAATCCCTCAACTCCCCAACTAATCTCCCAACAACCAGTCTCCCAACAACCAATGCACCAACAACCAATCTCCCAACAACCAATGAACAGTGAATTCATACAAGAAATAGTTTAACAGGTCATGAATCGAGTGGCTAGCAACGACGGTAGGAATATCCGTGAACCAGAAATTACAGTAAACGCGACGAACGTCAACGAACTTGACCGAATACGGGACATGGTTAAATGCCTAAGAGAATTTTCCGGACGACCAGGAGAATTCAACTCCTGGCGCAAAACAGTGGACCGAATTTTAGATGTCTACAAAGGTTTTCAAAATACCCCTACGTATTTCGCAATTCTCCACACAATAACACATAAAATTACTGGCGATGCAGACACTGCTTTGGAGTCTTACCGTACTCCACTTGATTGGCAACAGATCAGGAAATGCCTGATGCTCCATTATTCCGACAAACGGGATATAGGTACACTTGAGTACCGATTGACGACCTTAACGCAGCGTCACCATGATATAGCTAGCTTTTATCGAATGGTTTATCAGCATCTTTCGCTGATCCTAGATAAAGTAGCCTGCCTTGACATTAGCGAAGAAGCAATTCGCGCTATGACTAACTCCTATCGAGAAAAGGCATTAGACACATTTATCCGTGGTCTGAATGGGGACCTACCGCGATTATTAAGTATTAGAGAACCGGCTACTTTGCCACAAGCACTGCACTTGTGTCAGAAATTTGACAACATGACCTTTCGTTTAAATTATGCTCACGGTGCAAATAGACAAAAGTTAACATGTCATCACCTCCACGGCCTCCACGACAACCAGTGAACTTTAAAGACCAACGTTTTTACCCCGAATTAGCCTACGCGCCACCTCATCCACCACGTTTCAATCAACAACAACAACATTTCAACCAATTCAATAATAGAAATAATTACAACCGACCTAACCCATTCCAACCA
Source organism: Pherbina coryleti (assembly GCA_943735915.1). Taxonomy (NCBI): domain Eukaryota; kingdom Metazoa; phylum Arthropoda; class Insecta; order Diptera; family Sciomyzidae; genus Pherbina; species Pherbina coryleti. Next base: position 81,166,215 of record OX030951.1, read on the forward strand.
AATAACTCACCACAGGCAAACTACAACAGGTTTGGCAATAACCAAACCTTCCAACCATATTATTCCGCTTTTAACAATCGACCATTCCAGACTAATCATGCTGGTTTTAATAACCGGCCTTTCCAAAAGAATAATGGTGGATTTAATAATCGACCCAACTTACCCCCAAAGCCACCGGTTCTAATGGACGTCGACCGTTCAATTCAATTTAGACAAGTAAATTACCAGAATAGGCCACAGCAAAATTTCCCAGTAAAGCGTCCAGGATTTAATCAGGCGCTGCATGCACCACCGAACAAAATGCAACACAATTATCATCTAAACACAGGTTATCCTAGTGAACCAGATGACAATATCGAAATTGGTTTTAATGCTAACTATCCGAACTTAGATTTAGAATATCCAATTGAAATAGATGACAATAGGCAATTTAACTTTAATGCGAACGATGAGCGAGAAAATAAAATAGAACCTGATGATGATCCAAATAACATTTTTTCCGAAAAAGACAACGTTAATTTTTTAGAATTAGTCCGTCTTCACTTCCGTGTTTCGAGTACACAACTAGAAGTGGAGAAAATATAAAATGTTTAATTGACACGGGGTCAAATAAAAATTATATTCAATCGACTAGAATTCGAAATTTTATTACGAATAAAACCCCTTTTAAAGTGAGCTCAGTTGCAGGAGACATAGAAATAAATTATCACACATACTTTAATATTTTCGGCCCAACAACAGATAAGCTAAAATTTGACATTTTACCCACATTATCCTCTTTCCACGGAATAATAGGAAATGATACCTTAAAAGACCTTAAAGCCACAATTCATACAGACAAAAACTATATGACAATATTCCCAAATATCAAAATACCTCTGAAACAAAGAATCGCGCAAGAAGTCAATACCGTTACCATAAGAGTGCCGCATTTAACAATACCACAACAATATAAATTAAACAATATTTTTAGAAACGGCCCCAACTTATTTTCGGATCCCGACGAAAAACTAACATATACAACGTTAGTCAAAGGCGAAATCCGCACCACTTCCGATACCCCAATTTATTCCAAACCATATCCTTACCCAATGGTATTAAAAGGAGAAGTCGAACGTCAGGTTGAAGAACTCCTTGCCAACGGCATAATAAGGAAATGCAAATCGCCCTATAACTCTCCCGTTTGGATAGTCGATAAAAAAATAGATTTTTCCGGTGAGAAGAAATATCGTATGGTAATCGACTACCGAAAACTAAATTCCGTGACTATTCCAGATAGATGTCCAATTCCGGAAATTAATGAAGTTCTTGCCAACCTCGGAGAAAACAAAATGTTCACAGTTATAAATTTAAAAAGCGGATTCCACCAGATACTCTTCCGTGAATCAGACATAGAAAAAACCGCGTTTTCGATAAACAATGGTAAATATGAATTTCTACGCCTTCCCTTTGGGCTCAAAAATGCGCCCTCTACTTTTCAAAGAGCTTTAGACAACATCCTCCGACAACATATAGACAAAAGATGTTACGTTTATATTGATGACGTGATTAAACGAAGATGAACATTTACATAATTTACAGTTAGTATTCCAAACACTAGAAGAGACAAACATAAAGATTCAGCTTGATAAGTGTGTATTTTTAAAAAACGAGGTAGAATTATTAGGATACGTGGTTAGTGATGAAGGAATCAAGACAAACACAAAAAAAGTAGAAGCAGTAAAGAATTTTCCGGTACCCAAACATTTTGAAAGAACTTAGATCATTTTTAGGCATGTCTGGGTACTATAGAAGATTCATTAGAGATTATGCCAAGATTGCAAAACCGCTCACTGCTCTCTTGCGAGGAGAAGCAGGTAATGTTCCAAAAAACGCATCAAAAAAGAAACTAATGAAATTAGACCACGAGGCAATAGACACATTTAATAAAAATAAGAATACCTTGATATCAAAAGATATCACCCTTATTCATCCCGATTTTTCAAAAGACTTTGAGTTAACAACTGACGCGTCCGATTACGCGATGGGTGCCGTACTATCGCAAGATAATAGACCAATCACATTAATTTCCAGAACTCTCCATAAATCAGAAGAAAATTATGCGACCAATGAGAAAGAGATGTTAGCCATCATATGGTCATTGAATTCTCTCAGAAATTATTTATATGGTTCAAAAAAAGTTAAAATATACACCGACCACCAGCCATTAACATACGCATTAAGTTTAAAAAATACAAATAGTAAGATGAAACGATGGAAATCAGTTTTAGAAAATTATAATTACGAATTGAAATATAAGCCAGGGCACGCTAATGTAGTAGCTGACGCTCTATCGAGGATACCCGTTCAGATAAATTCACTTACACCGACTATTCATAGTGACAAAAGTTCGTCACAGAACTTAATTCCATGTACAGAAGTTCCGATTAATGTTTTCAAGAACCAAATATTTTTCAAACAAGATGAAACGTCAACACACCAGTTTAAGATTATTTTTCCAACAATTCATAGACACATTATAACAGAACCAGAATATAATTAACAGATACTAATTTCACATTTAAAACAATATCTCAATCCATCCGTCATAAATGGAATCCACACAGAAGAGAGAATAATGGGTATTATTCAAAACTTTTATCTGCATCACTTTAGTAATTATAAAGCTCGTTAAAGATATAACCAATGAACAAGAACAGGAAAATATAATTCTCGAAACTCATAACCGCGCTTACCGAAACGTTCTTGAAAATAAGTCCCAGATACTTGAAAAATACTATTTTCCTTCAATGATAAATAAAATAAAAATATAACAAAAATTTGCCAGACATGTAAGGAATACAAGTATGAAAGACAACCCAACCAAATTAAATTAGGAGAAATGCCAATACCATCCTTCCCAGGACATACAGTACACATAGATTTATTTCTAACAGAAAATAAAATAGTTATGACGGCTCTGGATAAATTTACGAAATATGCTATGACAAAAATTCTTAAAAGTAGGTCAAAAGAAGACATAAGACGACCACTTAGAGACATAATATTTTCGTTTGGAGTCCCTAAATCCATTATCATAGATAACGAACCATCTCTAAGTTCAGCCTCAATGAAGTTCATGATGAACGATGAACTAGGTATCAATATATACACATTGCCACCATACCGAAGTCAAGCTAGCGGACAAGTTGAAAGGTTTCATTCAACACTTATAGAAATAATGCGTTGCATTAAAGAAAATGGAGGTCACCGAAATTTTGAAGAACTCTTAGAATGATCAGTCTCAGAGTACAATCGCACAATTCACTCAGTTACACAAAAAAGACCAGTCGACCTATATTTCAATAGAATTGTATCATTTTCTCCTGACGATTTAGAAAAAACGAGACAGGACAATATAGCAAAATTAGAAAACAAACAAAAGAAAGATATAGAATACCACAATAAAAATAAAAAGGAACCAAAAACGTATCTCCCAAGACAGATAATCTTTATAAAAAGAAATAGAAGATTAGGAACTAAGTTATCCAAACCATACACTAAGGAAGTAGTTAAAGAAGATAGGAATAGCACTGTGTTAACAGAAAAGGACCGAATAGTACACAAAAGTCGAATACGGAACTAACATCCAATCCCTATCCTTTATTTTAAATATACAATTTCCCTCTTTTTTCAGCCTCATTCCGATATGCATTGCGGAAGTACAGATCCTGGATTACACCAATTCCCAGTTAGTATCTATAGAAGAAGGAACTGCAAAAATACAGACAGGAACTTTTAAAATAATACACGAAATTGACATCGACAGATATATCGAAATAACTAAGAATATCGAATCAACAGCAAACAAGTACAGGCAAGACAAAAATCCACATTACCCCTTCACAATCCTTCTGATATCCTAAATAAAATACCACATCGATAATTTAAAAATAAATAACAAAAACAAGAGATCACTTGATTTTTTAGGTACTGTATGGAAATGGATTGCAGGAAGTCCTGACCACCATGACCATAGCATTGTAGTAGAGAAATTAAATAAAGTCTTAGAAAATAACAATCATCAACTAATAATTAACAGGTTAACTTTAAAGCGAATCAATGAAATTTCTAATATTACAAATGATATTACAAACATGTTAAAAAATGATAATGTAATTGAAAATAAACTATTTTTAGAATTAAGGTATAAACTAGAAATAATTAAAGAAGAGATCGTAAATGTTGCATATGCAATTCACTGTGCAAAGGCCAATATAATAAATTCTTTTATATTGTCAAATAACGAAATTGATTTAGCCAAAAAAATAATAAGTAAAGAAAATATACCATTTATAAATATAGATGAAGCGTTTGAATTTTCCGAAATTAAAATTGCATCAAATAATAATTTTATAATTTATATAAGCTTACCAATAGTTGAAAATCGCATATGTAAAACAATAAAAATTAGAACTGTAAAAAATTGTCTAGAATACATAAAATTAATTTCGATTGAACGCTTTCATGCGAAAGAGATATATTTGGAATCAAAGAAACATGTAAAACATATAATAATTTAAGAATATGTCCAATGAGTAATTTAGTTAATTTGAATAATGATACCTGTATAGCCAACCTGTTGCAAAGTCGCCCACCTAACTGCACCGAAGTCAATAATCAACATGTGCCAGCAATTGAGGAAATATCACCCGGAATAATATTTTTAAACAGATTCAGCGGTAATGCAGTAATTAATGAAGAAACTCTTAGCCTAAATGGGACATTCATCATACATTATCACAATGTCAGCATCAAAATTGGCAAAAATAATTTTTAATGCATTTAAGTAAACCATTACCAGCAGTGTTACAGTCCTCATCCGAACCAAACCACATCGAAGAAATACTTTCATTACAAATGATGAAAGAACTGCAAATTAACAACTCCAATTTAATGAGTCTACTCCAGGAGGACGAAGAGACAAATATAGGCCTTTACTTTGGACTAGGGTCAACAATATTTATCCTTGTCGCCATTAATTGCTTTTATCAATGCTTATTACACAAAAATGGAAAATTCATCTCTCTGCCTCAAACGAGGACGTTCGAAATTTAGGGGGGAGTAGTTAACACTCTTCATATTAAAAACTTTGACGACATCGAAAAACAAAAGTTTCGTATGACACCTTGCGAAACTCAACAAGAATATGTTCCCATTCTTTCTGCTGACTTAGCGCACGAATTATGTCGTGGTGGGAACGTTTAATTAAAAAAAACAACACTTTTTATCTTTGCACTAGGTGCTTTACTTTGAAGTACACTTTATTGATTGATTCTTTGTCACTTGCATACAGCTATTTAAATGTTTAATTTGCTTAGTTGGTATTTTTGCTTAATTGGTATTTTAATGTACAAAAATATTTTAATAGGCCAAGATGATTGTGCAATTAATAATTCTTTAAAAATATTGTGTAAGTGAATTTGCTTAATTAACAGTTTAAATATATTTCATAACTTAAATAAATTGGGTCAGCTGCCGCTTTGGTTTTCTGGGTGGCTCGTGCAGCTGTAGTTGTTGTTGTTGTAATTGTTGTTGTTGTAGTTGTTGTTGTAGCTGTTGTTGTTTCTGTAGTTGTAGAAGTTGTGGGGACGTAACTCCTCCCCCCTTAGTGAAGAGTGAAGACCACAAGGAATCCGCTGGGGTCGTAACGTTGACAGGTTCTATTTTGTACGTAATTTTGGCTTTTTTGGATACATATACTAGTCCGATGATGAAAAGAATCAGAAGAGCTACTAATGAAAATATAGTGAGGTTAGCTTGTGATTGTGTATTTGTTCTGATATTGGTAATTTCATTGTTGTTTTTGAAGTGGTATTGTTTAAGTTTTTGGAGACTTAAAGTTTCAATAGTAAAATTTGAAAAAATGTCGTTATATGATGTCGGCAAGATATGTATTTCGTCCCAAAATACGTTGCTATCGTCCTTATACACAATGTTGTTTATAGTGACTTCACAATTTTGGTAGTGTAGTAGAATGGTTCCATTTATTGTGTGATTATTACTATTACATGTCGTCTTGATAGGTATTGGTGGTAAGTTTTTCAGAAGAATGTAGTTGGGTTCTGGTTGTGAAAGCTCTTCGATGTTGTCAATTTCCTTTGTTGTACAGTAGGCTTGTGCTAAACAGTTCCGAGGTCGGAACGAACATGGAACGATTCTTTTGTACAGCGGAACTAGTTCGCGGAAACATGTCCGCGGAACTATGTAGTTCCTTTGAGCTGAAGTATCAATATTTATGGTTTTTGTATATGTATTCTCTACACCTGAACAGAAGGGCTTTAAGAGAAGGCCGAAGAGGATTAATATGTATGACCGACCCCCATTACTTTTAAAAAAGGAACATTTTTTCCTTAGACACCTATTCCCTCCGACCACTCCTTAGGGGGGCTCCCATAGAAAAACGCAATAGGGGCATATTAATTTTGTCACTCTGTAAGCCCCATAAAGAGGCATATGTATAGCAAAGTATATATATTCTTGATCAGCATCACCACCCAAGCCGATTTAACCATGTCCGTCCGTTCGTATGTAACTTATAAGTGCTTAACTTATAAGTGCTTAAAAAGAACAATTGATTACTCCCGAGTTGCAAAACGTGTCCGCGGAACTATCTAGCTCCGCAGTTCCATTTGATTGAATGAAACTCATGCAACTCATATGCAGCAGATTGTAACATGTCCGCGGAACTATTTAGCTCCGCAGTTCCATTTGATTGAATGAAACTCATGCAACTCATATGCAGCAGATTGTAACATGTCCGCGGAACTATCAAGTTCCGCAGTTCCATTCGATTGAATGAAAGCATGTTCAAAACGAAATAAACACAGCATTGCACGCAACAAGAACGTCGAAATGTCATCTTACAATTTCACACATCAGTTGTTTCGTTCGTTCGCAAACATATCTTTGCACTTATAGTCGATCACAAATTCGTGTAAGCCATAATATGTATGTGTGAAAGAGAAGTCGGTTCATATTGATTTATAGAAAAAAATTCATTGCAACCGGAACTGTTTGAACATGCTAAAAATGAATGGAAGGAACGATTGAAACTATGTCCGACTGTGAACATAGTTCCAGGAACTATACAGGTTCGGAACGACCCATCTCTATTGTACAGTATGCCGGTTTGTTGGTTAATAAAGGGCCTATGCATGGTGACTGCTCAGTTTCTTCCTGATGATTAGACTCATGACAGTAATAAATATCTTCTATTTTAGGACATGTTTCGTTAAAATATTGAATACTCTTTTTATTAAACATAATATATGGTGGTATTTCAATTATTTTGCTACTGTTTATTGGCAGTGGGATTATGTGGATAAAGGAGTAATTAAATTGGGAAAATGTTGGTATTTGGACGTTAAATATTATTTTTGAGTCATTATGATAAGCTTGTAATCCAAGTAACTCGTAAATATGTTCATCTGATTTAATTTCCAGTGATATATTTAATTGCTGTTCCAAGACCATTTATGATACCTCTTCTTTGTCTATTTCTAGGTAGTAATGTATATAGCTTGTTTTCAAGTTCTTTTAGTTTAAGTCTTGTAATAGTAATTGTATCAATTAAGTATTTACGATTTTTGAAATTTGATAAAGACTTTTTCATATTAATAATGTTGTTTTCATATAAGTCTAGGTCTATTATGTGCACTAAGTTTGTATAAGTTGTAATAGTCCTTGCGTTTCCTAATTTAAGTTGGAGTATTCCATTTGTTTTTGAGAGGTCTTGTATCTCCAGTCGTTGTAAATTTACAGATGTTACGCTAATAATACAAAAAAAATTATGTCAATTTTCTTTTCTTTTTTATTCTAGATTTGTGTAATTTTTTATTATTTGAAGTAATAACTGTAATTTTATTATTTTCTTTTATTCTATGCTTTGTAAATCTAGGCGTCATTTTGTTTCTTCTACATTCTTTTCTAAAAATATTGTCGTCAATATTCAAATCTTCTGGTTTATTCCTATTTTCATTTAGTTTGTTTATTCTTTTCTTAATTGTATTTTCTATTTGTTCCTTTATTACAGGGTATAATTTCATTTGATATTCGTTTAATTTCTTAAGATAATCGTGTTCATTATTAAAAATAGTTTCTTTGTTAAATTTATAAGTTCTTCCATAAAATACTTCATACGGAGTTAATTTTGTTGCTGAATGTATTGCGTTATTATAGGTTATCAATGTTTCATTTAATATTTCTTCATGATCCAAGTCTAAGTTATTTTCGTGACGTTTTGTATGTATAATTCTATAGATTTCTGTAAAAGTGGAATGAAGTCTTTCTACTGGGGAGTTACTAGAAGTTTGTTGAAAGGAAGTCATATGGAGTTCAATACTGTATTGTTTGCAAAAATCTTTAAAGATATTACTTGAAAATTCTGCGCCTTGGTCGCAAATTAATTTATTGGGGTCTCCATGTAAGCTTATGTAATGTTTAATAGATTTTAAGACTTCAATACTAGTTCTTGCAGTAAGGGTATAAGCTGCAGCAAATTTTGAGAATTTGTCTATCAACGTTAGGATATTTTTGCTATTAATTGTGTAAATATCTATATGTATTATATCTAAGGGTTTTAAGGGAGTTTCTGGTATTTCGAATTTTAGTTTTTGCGGTTGCCTATCGTATTTGAGGGTTTGACATTTTTCGCAATTATTAATAGTTTGAGTAATTTTTGTTTTCATGTATGGGAAATATACGCTTCTTTTTAAATGAAGTAATGTTTCATTGATACCTCTATGGTTATTATTCGTATGGTAATCATTAATTAATTTGTCCTGTTCGTCGTTTTGTAAAATATCTTTTAAGATCTCTTTACATCTTATTAGTCTAAAAAGTTTATTATTTGAAAAGTATCTACTGTAGGTTGATTGTACTACTTTGAAGATATCGTCGTCTGTAAAAATAGCTGTCATTTTATTTGGAGGTAAGAATTTTTTAAATATATCAATCATAATGGTTTCATTTAGTTCTGTTACATGTATTGTTCGTCTTTGTTTATTCTTAAAGGGTACTTCTATAGTCATGGTTGGTTTTTGGTTTGATTTAAGAATAATGAGTTGAAGATTAAATTCGTTTAATGGTCTCTCGGAAATTGGGATACCATCGTCTAAGTTTTCTTCTGCTGAGTGTACTGTACTTCCTGATGTACTTTGGTTTGAGTGCGAAGTGTCATTAATATTTATTTCTCTAATTTCTCTAATAGGATTGCTTATCTTAACACGGCTTAATGCATCTGCATTAGTGTTTTGCGTTCCTTTTTTGTAAATTATCTCGTAATCAAATTCTTCGAGCTTGAGGCGCCACCTTACAAGTTTTGAATTTGGCTCCTTTAGGCTCATTAGCCATGTTAGAGGTCTGTGATCTGTATATATTTTGAATTTATGTCCGAAGAGATATGGACGGAAATACTTCGTTGCCCATACTATTGCTAACAACTCTTTCTCTATAGTTGAATAATTTATTTCAGTGTCAGTCAACGTGCGACTGGCATAAGATATTGGTTTGTCACTTCCGATATTTCCTTGAGATAAAATAGCGCCAATGGCAATATTACTAGCATCTGTTGTTAAAATAAATGGTTTTGTAAAGTCTGGGTATTGTAAAATAGGATCATTGGATAAAATGTTTTTGCAAGTCTCAAATGTTTTAGTGTATCTTTCGTTTAATTCAATTTTTCTTCCTTTTTTAAGACATTCTGTGAAGGGTTTAACAAGGTGTGCAAAGTCTTTTATAAATTTTCTATAATAACCTAAGAGTCCTAAGAAAGATTTAATTTCTTTCTGTGTTCGTGGGATGGGAAGATTTCTTATAGCTTCTATTTTATCGGGGTTTGGTTTAACACCGTCTGTTGATACAATATGCCCTAGGAAAGCTATTTCTTTATGAAGAAATTCACTTTTATCAAGTTGTACTTTAAAGTTAGATTCGCGAAGTTTGTCAAATACTTTTTTTAAGTTTTCCATGTGTTCTTGTAAAGATGTCGAGAATATAATAATATCGTCAAGAAATACGAGGCAAATTTTTCCCTGTAAGTCTTTCAAGACATTATCCATTACTCGCTGAAAAGTGGAAGGTGCATTTTTTAGGCCAAATGGCATTCTAAGGTATTCGTAATGCCCTTCTGTACTATATGCCGTAATGCCCTTCTGTACTATTCTGTACCATTCTAAGGTATTCGTAATGCCCTTCTACTGTAAATGCTGTCTTTTGGATGTCTTTCGGATGCATCTCGATTTGGTGGAAACCACTGGCTAAATCGAGTGTTGTAAAGTACAAGCATTTACCAAGTTTGTCCAGTATTTCAGTGATATTTGGTAGCGGATATCGATCCGATACTGTTTTCTCATTTAATTTCCTATAATCTATGACCATTCTCCATTTTTGTTTTCCACTTGAATCTTTCTTTTTTGGCACTATCCATACTGGAGAGCTCCATGGAGAATAGCTTGGTCTAATTATTCTTTGATCTAACATGCTATTGATTTGTGATTTAACTTCTTCCTTGTGGATATGAGGATAACGGTACGATTTGGTATAAATTGGTAAATCGTCTGTGGTTGTTATTTGATGTTTCACTTTATTAGAGAAGCTAAGCGATTGGTTTTCTTTAAAAAAAATGTCATCATAATTCTTAATAATTTTAAAGAGAGCTTTTCTTTCTTCGATATTGAGGTGCGAAGAACGTATTAATTTTGTTATATCGGTTGCAGGTTCTTGATTGTCATTAATGATATTAAAGTTATTTATTTCTACGTACTCATTAGTATTATATAAACTGACTTTAAGAGGTTGTTCAATTAGAAATATTTTAGTATCGTTGCTTGGGTTTATGATTTCAACTAGACTAAACCAATTTTTGGCGTGGTAAATTCCTTCGGGAATATAAAGATCTGAATCAATTCTAGTATTTGGAATATGGATATCACCATTACAAATATCAGTGGGTACTTTTATTATCTGCTTGGAATTTGGCTGAATTAAGATTTTTCCTGAGGTGAAATTTGGTTTATATATTAATGGAATTGTTGAATTATTTGTTATTAAAATATTATGCTCAAGGTCAATTTTAGCACCTAATTTCTTTAGTGTATCAATTCCTAGTAAGCCATCAAAATAACTATGAAATTTAAAAAGAAAGAATTGCAATTGGCCACATTCATTAAATTCAGAAAACATTGGGAATGATACTTGCTTATTTAATTGATGTTTATTTAATATAGTTGAGATTGTTATTGGTTTACAAATTATATGTTCTGAACTGCTTGTGAATTCTGGGTTAATAAATGAAGATGATGCTCCTGTTTCGATAAGGAACTTTAAAGGGCGTCCAAACGGAGATGATATGTGAATGTATGGAAGGGTGTAACCATGTGTATTGATATCAAGATATCCTATTGGTTTTTGATGTTCATTATTTTGATTTAAGTCAAAGATATAATCATTGTAGTATTGATCAAGGTTTTGTTGATACATTGGGTTATTTTGTGGTTCAGTGGTATTTAAATTATGAATCTCTTCAATTGAATATCTTGGCTGTCCGTGTGTACGGGAGTTAGTAATGTTTGATCTATTTGTTCTGTTTGTAAATCGGGTATTACTGGATGAGGTATCCATTGGTTCTGGTGGTGAATGTTGAGTATATGTGTTAGTGTTTTGATGTTGTGTAAATGTTTTAGGGTTTTGATATTGTGAGTTTTTATTTGGATAATTATTTGAAGTTTGATATTGCATGAAATTTCTAGGTGAGTAAGAATTCTGGTTAGTGGAATTTTGGTTAGTGGAATTTCGACTGAAAGAGTTTTGGTTGTAAGGATTTTGGTTCTGGGAGTAATTATTAAATGGATTTCGGGGTTGAAAGTTTTGGAATCTTGGATGTGATCTGTTATAAAAGGATTGTGGTGTATATGTGGGCTTTTGTGGGAATTTTAATGTTTTGAAATAAGGATTGAAAGTTGATTTGGCATAAAATATGTTTTGTTCTTTGATGCAGAAAGATAGTGCTATTGGTAATGATTCGGGTCTCATTGCCCTTATAACCGATCCGAAAGGTTCTCGTAAACCTGTTAAAAATGCGTTTAAACACATTTCCCCATATAAATCTGTTTTAGCTTTGATTACACTTTGGTTTGGTTCATGTATTAAAATATTATTAAGTATTGTTGCTTGAATTTCAATAATATTACTGTAGAATTCCTCTACATTCTTTTTGTCTTGTCTTAAGTTATGTAGATCTCGTATAAGTGAGGTTTCTGTTCTTTTGTCCGAGTAATGTAAAATAAGGTTGTCTTTTATGCTTTTCCACTCCAATGGAGTGCCGTACATATTCAAAACTTCATTGGCTTGTCCGTCAATTTTATTCCTTATTGCACGTAATAGAAAAAATGAATAAGGTGAACCCTCAATAGATGAAATGAATCCGAGAATTTCTTCAACATTATTAATAAATTCATATAATAATCGCGGGTTTCCATCGAATTTAGGTAAATCTTTTATAACGTCCGGAATACGTAAACAATTAATTATATCACTAGATGTTTGTTGCGATATTTGTGGCATTTCTTGTCCGTTATTTGTCATTATTTTACTTAAATCAGGTAAACTTACGCTTGGAAACTCTAACTCAAAATTTTCAGGGATTGTACTTAAGCTAACTGATCGTTTGGGATATGGTAGGAAGGATCTTAGTTTTTTATGCATTAAAAGAGTAACAAAACTTTAACTTACATACATCCGAATAAAAGTATTTCACTTATCATAGATAGTCTTTCTTGTTGGTCGATGTCCTCTCGATGTTTTCTTCTCTGTTGATCGATGTTCTCTCGATGCTTTTTTCCTTGTTGATCGATGTTCTCTCGATGCTTTTTCCTTGTTGATCGATGTTCTCTCGATGCTTTTTCCTTGTTGATCGATGTTCTCTCGATCCTGTGTACTTCTGTTGTTTTTTATTGTTCGTTGCTTATAGTGGTTAGTGTATTTTGGTGTTGATGTTCCTTCAACACTAGAGTCCTGTCGATAAACCGTCGATGATCCTCTTAACACTTAGTTTATTAACTATTCCACTATAAGACCGGAGACTGCGCCAATTATGTCGTGGTGGGAACGTTTAATTAAAAAAAACAACACTTTTTATCTTTGCACTAGGTGCTTTACTTTGAAGTACACTTTATTGATTGATTCTTTGTCACTTGCATACAGCTATTTAAATGTTTAATTTGCTTAGTTGGTATTTTTGCTTAATTGGTATTTTAATGTACAAAAATATTTTAATAGGCCAAGATGATTGTGCAATTAATAATTCTTTAAAAATATTGTGTAAGTGAATTTGCTTAATTAACAGTTTAAATATATTTCATAACTTAAATAAATTGGGTCAGCTGTCGCTTTGGTTTTCTGGGTGGCTCGTGCAGCTGTAGTTGTTGTTGTTGTAATTGTTGTTGTTGTAGTTGTTGTTGTAGCTGTTGTTGTTTCTGTAGTTGTAGAAGTTGTGGGGACGTAACTCACGCGCCGATAAAACAACATCAAGGAACGGTAGCAGCGACGCAGCAGGTGATATAGCAGCGACATCAAGCTTAGCTTTAAGTTATTTCAAAATTGTTAAGTTAGTCTAAAATTGGATTGAATAAAGATAAGGAGTTCGCTCCTTAAAAAATATTTTTTTTAAAACAAATTAACGCAAGTTAATTCCACTTACATAGTACACTGCATGTGAAGAGAACACTATTTCCTTAAATTTTATTTCTTGATCAACATGCACATTGTAACCTTGGGGACCGAACCTGTCTTGCGAACTCTAATTGTATAATACAAAGTCGTTGTTGTAATTAAGCTATTATTTTCTTTGGACTAGCGTTTAAAAATGGCTCATTAGCAATTGTTAAGTAACTTACTTTTAACGATTCTTGGAGTCATTTCTTGCCCCTTGTGTATAAGGAATATTTACGATCAGAAGATTTTTATTTTGTATTTTCAGATTTTTCGACCAAATATTTCTTGTGGGGGAAGAGGGTCAGTACTCGTTTGATAGATACTTGAATAAGCTAAAATATTCAAGATAATAGGTATTGCAAACTCAAAAGTGCCTGCGAAGAGATCAATGTTTCTAGAAAATTTACTTTTTAGTGGTGTCAGCATGTCTTACGGTGATTGTAGGTAGTGTTATCGCGACATTTAAAGTAAAGGTATCCCTGAAAAAGTACAAAAAGTATCGAAATGTTCCTAATAACCCCCATTTTTGCCGGAAAGCCTTTCAAGTTACATTATTTTTATTTAAAATATATTGGCAAATATTAATTTTCCATTGATATTGATCATTAATTTCATAAAAGATACACAGTTCCCTTAAAAAAAGTAAAATTCTAAGGCCCACAATTTGGGGTCAAAGTGGAAAGTCGTTGAAAATTTAAACAATGAATGATTTATTTCGTCGAAACATATTTTATTTCTCAACATAATCTCTTTGTAGATAACTCGCTATGCTTCGTCCAACGTATTTTCTAGTAAAAAAGTACTACATAAAATACTCTGATGATCGTTTTGCCCTTTTCATGGTAGTCGATTTGAACGATACCGCGTGCATTCCAAAAAAATGTCGTCATAACCTTTTTGATCGCTAAACCCCTATTACCTTTAGCTTTGCCATGACAAGTTCACTGATTTGACTCTAGAAAGGAAAAGCGGCACCCATCTGGCAGATAACTTGCTAATGTCCATTTAGTTATCCACTTAGTTTAAGGGCGGGGTAAGGTTTGTTTCGTCTAAAAAAGACCTTTTTTCATGAATTTTTTTAGAAAAAACTATAACAGTAGGTTTATTTTACTTATTATTTTATAAAAGCACAATATTTTAAGAATCTTTAAAAAAATTTTTGTTAAAAAATAAAGAGAAATAACGGATTTATTGAAGATCTCCGCAGGTGCCTCGAAAAAAAGTCTTTGTGCGGTGACCAGCCTACAGCATCACTGGAACACAGCACTGAAACCAAAAAATCAAAATGCTTTCTTTAGTTTATTATTTTATCTCTCCAGTGACATCGAGTTTTTTTTTTAATTTTAAAATTTTTCAATTTTTGGCACCATTTCAAAGCCAAAATGACGATTTTTGACGAAAAAATCTACCTATTTGTTATTGTAAAATTGTTAGTAATTAAAAAATTTAAAAAACCCGACGTCACTTGAGAGCTACTTACATGTAGAATATGTGTAAAAAATTTCAAAACAATCGGTTCAGTAGTTTTTTCTGTAGGCTGGTCACCGACTTTAAAAATTACATGTTTGAGAAAATCGATTTAAAGTTTTGTACACAAAGCAACACTAGTTGGAGGTACGGTCATTCAACCTACTGTGACTTCGTTAGTTTTGATCCAAATGAACTAAAAATTTAATGCAATATTCTTCAGATGTTGTACTTTCAGAAACAAAACTAAAAAAAATGAAAAAAAGGTTGCCAAACCTTACCCCCCCCCCTTAAATTTATATATATTTAAATTTCATATATCATGCCATGAATTTTATTGACGATTTCTGGCGTTGTAGCTTCAAGCGGACGATTAGAATGTTCGGCGTCCTTTGTGCCTATGCAACCACAACTAAAATCAGTAAACCACTTGTGCACCATACCAATCGATGGTAAAGAGTCCCCAAGTCTGAATTAAGCTTCTAGGTAACCCAGGCTCTTAAATTCGGCGCTTCATTAAATTTAAATAATGAAAACAAAAAAAAAAATTGGTGGTTTTGTTATAAAGTAAAAATAATTTATTATTTTTTTTAAATACAAATTAATGACATGGTTTATATAATACGCATAAAAAAGTTTTAAATATTTTCTATTTTAATAAGAAGTAAGCTCTGACTAAAATATTTCCATATGCAAGTAATATGTAGTAAAATAATTAAGAATTTCTTAATACATATTGCATTTCAGTTAATTCAAGTTTTTCTTTCCGAACTTTTACTGTAGCAAATTGATTAAGAATCTTTTCCATATCCATTTTGTTCAAAACTTTACATTCAATATTAAAAATGGCTACTGCGTTAGCCATGAACGGTTACTTGCTTGTTGTTAGCGTTAATAAATTATTATTCTTTTTAAAATTTAAACAATTCGTAACAGGAGTACAAAGTTAAATATGGAGAGATATATCTTAGTTAAGATATACATACATCTTGCTAATTACTGTCCCGTAAAGCAAACCCGCATGTAATAGACATCACATCTGGCCGACGTTGGTTGGCAATTGATAAACTTTTTACGCTTTAAGCAGCACTAGTTTGTAAAATATTCCACCGATGTGTAGATGCCATACAAAAATTTTAAAGTTCATTTAGTGTGTTAAAAAAGTCTGCTAATAAATTCTATAAACACGGTCACACTGCTCCTGAAGTAACTTCAAGTTGACCTAAAATGGCAACGTTAACTGAATGTCTCCAAGTGTTTGTAATGTTTTTCTGATGAAATATCATTTTGAATTAAAATCCCAGCTGATTTCTTTTTGAAAATATCTCAATTTTTGCATTTTAACGTGATTGAACCACCTTGTACATTAGACAGCGCAATATATTCAAATATAAAAGTGTTTATATATGTATGTATGTATGTATATATATATATATATCATATACCTACGTGTGTGTGTGTGTGTAAAATATTGAGAATCGGGATATTGTTTCCACACCATCTACTGAGATAAATATCGTGGCGCGTTTTTTTTTTTTAAAGTGGTATCCCCTGTAGGCCTATTCCACTATCCCCACCTATCATAAAATTCAAGCTAGTGCTGGAGACTGTAGACGTCCTCAACGACCTGGCTGCGCAAAACAATAAAGTTACTCTACAGTGGATTCCTGCCCACTGTGGTTTTGACGGGAATGAAAGAGCAGACTCCCTGGCCAAACAGGGAGCATCATCACCACTCACAGGACCGGAACCGTTCTGTGGGGTTGGTAAGAATCTGTTCAAGCAACACGTCAATAAAACCTCATTCCGCGAATCTCAAGACATCTGGAAGAACTGCTTAGGACAGATATGCACTAAGCAAATATTCCCAGAACTTTCTCCCAAGAAATCGAAATTTCTTATTAACCTAGGGAAGAAAGACCTAAAGATGATGACCGGAATCATAACTGGACACTGCAAACTAAAGAAACACCTACACAAAATGAATCTCGCTACTGATTCATTATGTAGATTATGCCTTGAGGATGAAGAAACCTCCAGACATATTCTCACAGAATATCCAGCCCTTCTCCATATAAGAAAGAGAATCCTAAATAGCGAATCCTAAATAGTCTCTCAAGGACACCTTGCGATCCTCAACCTCGAAAATATTTTATGTTTTCTGAAAAAAACTAAGGCAAACGAACTGCTTTAAGAAAAGAAAAGGTATGGCACAATAGGCATCACAAGATGCCGCAGTGCCAGAGCTGAATTAGCTCGCCACAAGCATATCTATCTATCTATCTATCCCGTCCCGTCCATAAATTACGTAATCACTTTTATACTTAAATTGGGTCAAATTGGACAGCCTCTAAGAAATATACATCTATCATTTATTACAAATGTTGCGAAGTAAATGTCACTGCAGTATTTTTTAAGCGACTTGAGTATGATGAATCTTCAATAAGATTAATTTTCAATCTCTCCCAAAACTTGTTAAATTCCCTGTGAATCGACTCTCCAGCCGGAATGATCCCCATTGACATTCTAGCAGATGAGATGAGGAGAATTTACCAAAGGAGATCCACATTGCCAACGGAAGCTAACGCAACCAGGATGATCAAAGAAGAAGAAAGAACACGATCTATGGACCTATGGCAATCTCGGTGGAATAATTCAACAAAGGGTAGATGGACTCACACCCTTATACCATCAATCGATGTATGGATAAGCCGTGCATAAGGAAACTGCAATTACCACTTAACGCAGTTCCTCTCTGGCCACGGTGGATATCGTAGATACATTTTCCGACTTGGACACGATACATCTCCTTATTGCCCGGAGTGTCCAAACCAGGAGGAAGACGTGAAGCATGCAATATTTGACTGCAGTCGTTTCACGGAACTGCGAGGAAATCTACCAAGTCCAGAATTGCTTATAGAGCGGATGGTGGATTCAGTAGAATATTGGATGCATATCTGTGCACTCGTCAAGAATGTACAAGGTGAATTGCGGAGAGCTGAAACTGAAAGAAGATAAGCAGGAACAACAGAAACACCGGAGTAGCATAAATTGCTTGCCAGCCCCACGAAGTAATACCTAGTGGCAGTCCCGTGGGGAGAGTGGCGGAAGTGTGCAGGGTGTGGTTTAGTACGTAGGCGCATACCTGAAATTTTAGTAAGGAATGCGAATCGTGCAATGCCAATGGCACGGGCCACGGGTATCTATGAAGATTACACATCCCTTTGGCGCATCAAAAAAAAAAAAAAAACGTAGGTATAATATATATGTAAATATATATAAATATATATAAATATATACAAACATACATCCATACATATATAAACACTTTTATACTTGAATATATTGCGCTGTCTAATGTACAAGGTGGTTCAATCACGTGAAAATGAAAAAATTGAGATATTTTTAAAACGAAATCAGCTAGGATTTTAATTCAAAGTGATATTTCATCCGAAAAACATTACAGACACTTGGAGACATTCAGTTTACGTTGCCATTTTAGGTCAACTTGAAGTTGCTTCAGGAGCAGTGTGCGGTCTTTGATAAACATGATGTTCTTCTACTACCTGAATTACCGTATCTCTCCAAATGTTTAGCAAGAAAAGGGTCTTACATGCTAGGAGTTCTATTCATCCCGAAAAATTTCCATTTCGAGGATCTCCTATTTATCAGAATGTCCTCGGAAAGCCAGACCTCTAATTCTCAGTGATTTGACGACAGAAACCACCCATCTAAGCACTTTTCTTCATTATGCTATCTCTTCATCTTTTTGCTTCACAAATTCGCAATCTATGGGGTCATTTATCCATTCCATCGTAATCAATGTATTTAAGCAGTCTAAATGTTGAGATGAGTTTTCGTGCTGCTGCACCTGAAAAACAGAATTTTACCAATATCGGGATCCATTTGTAAATTATTAAGATGGGCCACCAAAAAATAGACATGGAATAGAAAATACGGCGCCTTTGTTTTCAGAAATTATCAGCCACGATCATCGGATGTATTCTCCTATTTTTCCATTTGCGAGAAAAAAGATCTTGAGATACATATTTGAATTGTCCACCACTTAAGGGCCTACTAAAGTTTTTTAAGCGAAAAAAAACCTGTATTGACAGTTTTATTTTTAAGCTACTGTTTATTTTAGGTACATTTTTTTACATTATAATTCTATATGTTTTGAAGAACATTTTTTGGATTTTTGGACAGCAAACATTAAACCACATAGCAGGAATGCGTAATTTAGTAAAGTGCCTTAACCCTCTAATTTCAGTTAACCCTCTTAACCCTAAACTTCAACTTCCGCCATAATTGAAAAAACAAACCCCGCGGGTCTTGCTTAATATAAGGTCTATGCTTTAAAATGTCATTTGATTTTTTTGTTTCCGATACACGGGAAAGGCCATATCCATCGAACCGTTTTGGATGTCTTTTTTTCAATGCCATTTTCAGCGCCCTCTATATAAAAGCCGTCCGTGGCGTAGTTGGTTAAAGTGCGTGGCCGCTATGTCAAAGAACTTTGGAAACCCGGGTTCGAACCCCAGCAGCGACAGAAAATTATTTGAATTAAAATAATTTTTCTGTACGGCCGCCACCTCTCTGCAGACAATGGCAAACCTCAGAGAGTAATCAAAATGCCATGTAAAGCTTCTTGAGAACGAGAACTTTCCGTTCATCGCCGTTCGGAGTCGGCGTTAAGCATGTAGGTCCGGTTCTCGGTCAATTGTGTACAAACTTAATAACACGCACAACACAATTGATCATAAGAAGCTAGGTCAAAGTCCTTTCAAGGGCTGAAATGGCCAGTTATTTATTTTTATTTTTTATTTCTATATAAAAGCCAGAACTGTATTTAAAAAAAAATATTTTCATAAAAAATTTTTTTTAAAACAGCTCCTGTTTCAACCGCCGCTTGACCACTATCAACCGCCCTACTAACCTCCGAGAATGACGTAATTCTACGCCAAAATAAAACTAAAATAGGACTAATATTAGAATAAAGATACAAATCCAAACAAGGATTAAAACAAGAATTAGAGAAAGGATGGGGACAATGATTTATACAACGATTAAAACCAGAAAAATATAAAGATTAGGACAAGGGTTTATACAAGAATAATACAAAGGATGGGAACAAGGATTTGGACAAGGATTAGGAGAAGGATTCTGAGAGGGATTCGGACAAGGACTAAAGATTGTTACAAAAAGTAAGACAAGGATTATGAAAGGGATTTAGACAAGGACTAGGTCAAGAATTTGGACAGGGATTAAAATAAGAATTTTGGTAGAAAATAAGGAGAAAAATAGATAAGGACAAGGAGTTAGGCAACTATAATGTCAAAAACATATGTATAAAGATAACGATGGGCATTGGCGGATCTAGGATTCACCTGAGGGGGCTAAGCTTTAGGAGGGGGTTGAAACGGCTGTGAGGGTTCTTTTTCATGTTTTTCCCATACATAATTCTCCAAGGGGGAAGGGGAGCTAAGGCCTATTCAGCATGTAAGTAAATCTGCCACTGACGATGGGGAAAAGTTTGAGTACAAGGGAAAAGATACTGATAAGAATAAGAACGTGGATACTGGTGTATCTCAATCAACTGTGTTTTTAACGTAGAATACGTTATACGGGGATGTTAATCTGGAGCACAAAATTTTGAGAAAATGTTTGTCACTTTCATTATAAGTTTTTAATACTTTATGCATGCATTGAAGAAAATTCAAGTACGGTCGTAACATATTTAATATGTCTTCTTTTGATTTGTATTTAAATAATCATATTGCTACATATAATTTTTTTGATTCTATAAGTAAATCAAAATTTAACTCCTTCAAATTTTGTATTAATTTTCATATGCTTTGTATTTTATGTATTATAACATCATGTGTAAGAGCAGTACGATTATCTGTGTGTTCATCACAGAACCAGTGTGAGAAAGAGAAGAAGTATAATGACCAAGTAGCGAACGATGTGAACATACACAACATTGATAAGCGAAGCAGAGAAACAAAATTGTGCTTACCCAGTTGGCCACGTCTTTAAGACATCCTCAATGTCTTACAGCCTTATTCATAAACACATTTTAGAGGCAGCGTAACTTTAAACGGGCTTTAAACAAGAAAACGTTATTCATAAACATTTTTCGTAGTTGTTTAAGAGCTGCGTAACTTAAACGCCGAAATTGGCGTTTAAAGGTTACGTAAATACAACCATGATTTTTATTTGTCTTTTCTTTTAATATCAAAGACATGCTCCATATGCGCCCTTTGCAGCATTTTTTTATGCGGCGGCCATTGTAAATCCATAGGAATTCTTAATTTTTGTAGAGATTTTCTATAGTTCAGACACAAACCTTACAATCATAAGCAGAAAATGAAAAAATGTTTATGAATAACAATGTTAGCAAGGTTGCATAGAAGCTGCGTAAAGCCTTAAACAGTGCGTAACTAAACAAGCGTTTAAAGGTTGTTTAAGGAAATCTATTGAATAAGGCTGTTAATGACTAACGTATTCTACGTCTGACCTATGCGCCCGTGTTATCTAACACAGGCTTGAGCTTTTTTTATAGTAACTTTGTAACTCTTCTTTGGACCTAATTTTAATTTTGTTTTGGTTGTTTCCTATATGCATTTGAAAGTAATTTAAACCGCATTCAAAATCACTTTTGCTCTTTTTGTGTCCAAAATAGACGTCAGGAAGCCATCGACGGGTGGTAAGAACTGGCTGGCCCTCTATTTAGCGTCGCATGAACTAAGAAACACAGAAATTGCGTACAAGTTCAAGATATGTGTTTCATTTTCTATTAGATTCATAATGAGACCTCAAATTTGAACATAAGTGATGACGAGAGAGCATAGAAATGAAATGACAATAGCAACAGCAGCTGTCTGTCCATGGCCAAAAGTTCGCATGCCTTTATCGAAACTAAATAAACATTTTCAATTGTTTAAAGATATATTGCTTATAGTTTTTAACTATTAAAAATACGTACTTTAGCTTGATTAAACATTTTCAATAACTGTCAAATTAAACGATATAAAAAAGTAAGGTTAAGTTTGAGAATACGAGTTAGCAACAATTGTAATTGGGGAGAGTTAACGTAAACGAAAATCTTAGTTTATACACATGCTTGGGAATTTCGACAATGAACTGTAAATGCGATTAAATTAACTTTTCAATTTAGTACTTTAACAATAAAACACTTCATCAAAAAACAATTTTAATTTTATGTTGTTTATTTTAATTAAATTTTAATTTGTAAATACTTCTCGATGTGAATCACTGAAGCTTTTTCGCATGACTTTGTTCACCTTGTTTGATTCGGTGCTTATTGGAAAGCTCACAAAATTTAAGCTGGGTTAAAAAAAATGTCCATTTTTATAAAAGGCTTACAGGTATTTTTCAGCTGGCCTCCAATTTACAGTTTGTCAAGAAAGTGTTTTGACTATGCAAAATAATTCTTTTTATTCTTGTATAGGGTGTTTTTTTTAGATGCAAAGAATTTTAAATTGAAATAAAACACAGGCAGATATTTTAAAATCCATGAAATAAACTTTATTCTAAAGATACTATTTTAACACTGATGTTTGAATATGATTTTGGGCATATGGCCACCATGGATGGCGCGTACATAACGTAACCCAAGGGTCTAATTTTCACATACTTTTCGCAGTAAATCAGGACGTATTTCGGCAATTACGCTTCGAATATCGGCTTCCAAGTGCTAAATTGTTTCTGGTTTACCGGCACAAGCGACTTTACATATCCCGAAGTAAATAATCTATTGGCACCAAATCAAACGAACGAAATGGCAAGTTCACAATTCCATTTCGTGAAATTAATCGCTTCATCAAATGTTTCTATCAGTAAATTAATTGTATCGGGCGTTGTACGGCATGTGGAGTCATCCTACTGAAACCACATGTCTGCAACATTAAGATTTCCAATTGAGGCACGAAAAAGTTAGCAATCATGTCTCTGAACCACTCGCCGTTGACTGGTACGTTCTGAACATCATAATTTTTTAAGACATATGGACCAACGATTTCACCAGCCCATAAAGCGCATCGAACTGTGAGTTTTTCTGGATGTAATAGTGTTTCCAGAAATACTTGTGGATTATCATTGCTCCAAATGCGACAATTCTGTTTATTCACGTAGTTATTTAACCAAATGTGTGTTTCATTACTGAACAAAATTTTCAAATGAAATTGTGGGTCAATGGCAATCTTTCCTTTGGTCCATTTGCAAAGGTTGCTCCGGCGTTATTGACAATTGACATTCATGATGAAATGTCAAACCAAACGAACCCCAAAACAACCGATAAATGTCAAATAGGCTGTCTCAGAAAACAGTCTTGTCAATTTATTTTTTAAAAATGAAATCGTATTATCTAGCAAGTGTTTTTAATTTATTTAAGTTTATTTCGATGACTTAATAGGTTTGTTCACTAAGAAAAAATTTTTAGAAATTTTTACATATTGCAAATTGTTGGTTGTTGCCATCATTGTCTTCATGTTGTCTTGTTGTGAACATACTTGGTCTAAAGCTTAAATTTGTTTCAATATAATTAATGAAAGGCACACTTAATTTCACTTTTATACAGGAGCCTCAGGCGCTTCGACTTTTCATACTATTTTACCTAGTAGTATGACTGAGTCGTGGCTTCTATCACAAATTGTTACAAGTTTTTACCAGTAGGAGCCTGAACAGAATCAAAGCGATGTGCGATTGGTGACATTTTCAAGCAATAGAATGCATGAAAACATATGAACACGTCCGAAATCAAATCGCTGGTCATCAATCGCGACGAACATTCGCGACGAACATTCTGGTAGACCACTCTCAAATACACATCCCTTAAAAAAATCATTGATCAATAAAAAACTCTTTTTTGTTGTTGTTGTTGCCTATTTAAATAAAAACTACATTAAAAAAGTTTTTATATCCACAGTTTTTCAGTTTTTAATCAGTTCTTTTCTTCTCCTGTTAAGTAACAAAGACTTGAGTTACGCCTTTTCTATATAAGCCGTCGATTTATGTTATTTGTTTTGTTGCAAAAGGATTATTTAAAAAAATTGAAAGCTACACAAAAAAAACAAGTTTAAATACAGAAACAAACTATCATCAAAATGTCTCTGTTATGAAAGTCTGTTAACGTAATCGAATATTCTAATCTTATATCGCAGGTTCCAAAAAAGTTGAAAATGGAATTTTTGCAAAATGCTGTGGCGTTGCATGGAAATGTCTCACTCAGTATAGGTTCTAAGATAAAAGTTATGGTACGACAGCAAAGTATAATTTTCTAACCGTGAGACCGAAATAAAATAAATGAGTCTTCGGAGCGCGAAGAGAGGTGCTTATTCAACGAACCTGCAAATTCGGTACATTTAATTTTAACTCGTTGGATAAAGCGGCTGTGGCGGCCGTGGCCAAGTACGTTAAACAGTGTGTGGACCAATCGATGCCAATGCGAGCTCGGGTTCGAACCCCAGCTGAAACAACAACAGAAAGTTTTTCGATTGAAATTAATGTTTCCGATCGGTCGTCGCCTCCCTGCAGACAATAGCAAACCTTTTTGAGAACATGCACATTAGTCGTTCGAAGTGGGCATTTAATAACACGCATAACACAATTTTAGAGCTAAAATGGCCAACTTATTTTTTTTTAATGAAGTAAAGTGACTACGGTAAAAATATTCTACGCAAATAAGAATATAGTTATAGTCTATAGTTATGACGTTTATTAACTATTCGTATAACTATTTGCCTTACGGCAAACAAAATAAAAATAGCTATGACGTCATCAGTACGCTGCTGTTTCATCTTATGCTTCTGTTGCAACTTTATAAAAAACTAGTAAGAAATCATCTTCGATTGGGCCGATGTCAAAATATACGGCCGAACCAAAGTATATTCAAAGTCAATAAAATGTTTATTCGAAAAAACATTTTTGTCATAGTTTTATAAGAAAATATTCACTTTTGTTTTTTGATAAACTCACTTTGTATGGGAGGTAGGAGTGGTTTTCACTCGATTTCGTTGAATTTTATACTCAAGGTGCATATTAATAAAGCTTATTTGCAAAATTTCAAGTCCATATATTAGTTTTTGTGGATTTCTAAGAGGTTTAACCGTTTTGATAAAGTCACTTTGTATAGGAGGTAGGCATGGTTTTCAGCCGATTTGGCTCATTTACGAACTTGATCTTTATTTTTTGGATAAAAGCTTTAATATTGAGCTATCGTGATGATGACGGCTGCAATTATGATCACAGACAGACAGACATACAGACGGAAATGGCTAAATCGACTCGGGTGGTGATGCTCATCAAGCATATATAGACTTTTCTATCCGTTCCACGCCTTTTTATGGGCGTTACAAACGGAGTGACAAAATTAATATACCACTTTAACGTTTTTTAAACGTGGGGGTATAAAAATGTTTGGGGCCATGATTCCACGGAATAAAAGCGAAGTTTTTGGACACATGATAACAATATATGAAAATTAATGGCGTCATGAGGCCCCTTAGGGAACCCTTAATATGACATAAATGCTTAATGCATCGTAAATGTTGCAATATATTTCATGGCGGTAAAGGTAATTTGAATGTACCAGAAGAAGTCAAATACAAAACCTAAACCAAAACCAAAACGAAGACCAAGACTAACACCAAAACCAAGATCAAGACCAACACCAAGACCAAAACCAAGACCAAAACCAAAACCAAAACCAAAACCAAAGCCAAAGCTAAAACCAAAAGCAAAAGCAAAAGCAAAAATAAAAACCAAAACCAAAACCATCGTAAGCAAACATTGAACTTCAGCTCTTCATGATCGCTTGCTTTTCCATAACAGGCCTCTGGATTTTAATTTTAAATCCCACAAAACTCTTCAGCGCCTACAAGCCAAGCTACTTATATATAAAAAAAAGCAAAATGATTGGTGTCTGGTTGTAGTCAGGACTCTAGGTAGAATGCCAAATTTTAAGCATATTGGTTTGATACATTATTATCTCTGGAATGCAGACATAGTGCTCTCTATAAGAGTCATATCTCCGACTCCTTTGCTCCTATCCCATTTCATGAATTAAACTTTTTTAATTTTATTTTGCATATTCGCCGAATTTAACATTGACTCCAAGATAGCAACATCATCAAGTAGCATTGATTCTAAGCCCCAACGCAGAATAAGGATAGGTACTATATATTAATTCAGTATTCGATATTTTTCTCGTTGTCTGAACACTTTCTTGACAAACTGTACTAGTACTTTTTGTGAGAGAAATTTACGTTTCCACGTAAGTAGATCTCTATGGCTAAGCTTCTTCTCATATCAATATATATGATGTTATTTACTTGTTTGACCTCTTGTATGAATGACAAAAATGTGAAATACGAAGACTATCAAGTGCGTTTATGTCTCTCGGTCTCTCAATTTTAAACGAAACAGAACGAATCTCAGCTGATAACATTCACTAAAAGCAATCTTGCAGAACTGATGCTTGTAACTTAAGCTGATGCTTGAAACTGAGTGATTTGAAAGTGTTGGATGAAAATTGGATTTTAGTCATAGTTTTACACTCAAGATACACGGTAGGATACGATTTGAAACCTAAAGTTTGAGGATTTAACACTGTTTTTTTCTTTTTTTTAAAGTTATTGGAATTTAAATTACTTTTGCTAAACGGAAAAAAATGAGTTGCCCCTACGCCGCAAACGGGTGTGTATTAAAACAATGATTTATAACAATATCTTATAACAATTTGTGTCAATTTAAATAACGATCAATATTTAAATGAAACTAATAAAAGAGTGACGCAGTGTTATTTTGTAAAAAATTTTTGCTTTTACTTTCAAAAAGATAATTGCGTTGTTTTTATAAATCAATGGCGTATAAAAAGCCATTAAAAAATAAAAAGAATGTGATAGTACAAAAACTATAATAAAAAAGAAAACCACGTGAAGCTATGTATTTTTGTTTATCAGCAAAACTTCTCTTCTCATTCTACTTATTCCTTCGGTGGCAATCTTCGATTTCATATTTCGGTGTTAAAGATCAATCGGGCCTACATTTTAAGGCCTTGACAGATTTACGAATTGGAAGTTATAATTTAGTCATATTTTTTATTGATTAGACAAACGTGTCCACATACAATACCAATAATAAATCTTATCTTACAGCCAGTGGCTGGGATAGACCCCGATAGAATTTTTTGCACTGACTTATAAAAAAGTCTAAAGTGAAGATGGTAGAAGTTATTTTTTGTTTGGGCTCCGCCTAAAAATTATAAATTTCGTCTTCTGCCAAAATTCCAGGCCTCGCTGTTTAAATTTTTCCATACAATACAAATGGATGGTTGCATATTTCTGGCTTGATTGCTTGCATATTTGTTCTAACGATCTAACGGTAGATAGATGTAAAAATGTCTGCTCAATTAGTGGTTTCTTATTGTTATATTGTGCTATAAATGGTGCCTGATTTTATAACTTTTATAACAACTATAACTATAAGATATACTTAAAGGATTAAATATACTTAAGGATTTCATCGCTCTTTCTAGTTACAGAAATTGACAAATAAGCTGAAGCATAAAAAAACCGTTAACTTTTACGGTAAATTCCTTGACGTACGTGCTTCTAAAGTTTTTAAAGAGTTGGAAATGTGGAAGTTATATCTGAACCATAGAGCTTTCATTCAGCCTCTAAATGCTCTAGAGAGCAAACATATACGTGCTATTTTAGTTAATTTTAGCTACACTTCCAGTATACACAAGCACTCCTGAGCGTACCTTTTCGGTTTTGAAGAAGATAAAAATAATCCAAAGACGATAAAAATAATATATTTCTTTATTAGCAAAATATTTGTAATAAAATATATATTTCCAATGTAGGGTCGATTAAATGGCTTGACAACACTCGTGATTCATCGAGACATAGTTATATCGGCTGAAGAAGTTCTTGAATTAGTAAACAATCCAAACCGCCTGGATTTTTCGCTTTAAAAACATTAACAAAAAATATAAAAATAAAAGTGTACCCTTTTTTTGTTACGATTTTTACAAATTTGTTTTTTTATGTATGCTTGTCATTCAAATAAATTTCATCCCCCCCATTGCAAAATGCTATCTACGCCACTGCTAACAGCTACTCAGTGAAATAGAGTCTAAATCAAGCGAACCGCTTCATGAAGCGTTCGTCTAACTCCTATTGTTTTCGCTTTTCGCATGCATGAGTTTATTGAAAAATTCCATTGATTGCAGTTTCAGAAAGTTAAGTTCCTTGCGTCATTTAGTCCCAACTCCGAATGGGTAACGTGCATGTTCTCAAGAAGCTTTACATGGCATTATTTTCTCTCTGTAGTTTGCCATTGTGTACAGAGAGGTGACGCCGATCAGAAAAATTTATTTCAATTTTCAAATTTTCAAAAAATTTGTTTTAATCAAATGGAGTTTAAACCTAGTCTCGAATTGGCACCACGAAAGTTTTTAACGCACTCGGCCACGGCCGTACCGTTTTTCCACAAATCTGGGTGTTATTTCTAATCAATTCACGCAAACAGCATTGAATTTATAGGAAGTAGTCCATATTGAATGTTTGACTTTGTGGCAAGAGCTCATGGTAAACAATGTCATTAAAATCTAAAAACACAGAGAGCATAACCTTGACATTTGACCAAACTTGTCAAAGGTTTTTCGATCTTGGGGATTCCGTGTGTTTCCACTGGAACTATTTTTTTTTTATTTTGTTAGCTTTGAATCAAGGATTTCAGGTGGAATACCTACACTGAAAAAAAAAATGTTTTAAAATTGACGACAATTGTTATTATTTTGACGATATTTGTGTTTAAAAAATAGCTTGCAACAAATTTCGTCAAAGTAAGAGCAAATGTATTTAAAAATTTTGAAAAAACATATGAAAAAAAAGTTAAATTAACAACACATTTTGTGAACACATTGTGTTTAATTTTAAGCTAACTTTTTTTTTCAGTGTATTTAGTCAAGTCTGCCTTGGTTCGAAATGGGGTGATAGATGGGGTGTAGGATGTTCTAAGCATTTTGGAAAGCCAAAGAAACATGTGAATTTGAATCAGAGACAAGTGTTATGCCTTTACCTCAGTCAATTCTAGTTGTAAGGCAATGTCATCCACAAACTTCTCTACCATCAACTACAACTTCAAGTCGTAAATATTGATGAATTTTAAATTTAATTTGATTAGAAATCAGAATAGAAAATTCAGAAAGGTTAAAGCGTAGGACCATGAGCACGCTACCTAGTCGGCTATCGAGGCCGCGATTTTTTTTGGTTGAAATTTAACACTTTTGGAACAAATTTTATTATAACACATTTCATACACAAAACATTTAAAAAGCTTTCTTGGCATGAATTAATAAATGAGCCCATCCCTCGAATTGTATTCAGCAATTATCCATAGTCAATACTTTCACTTTTTCATTGGTTGTTGATATGCTAGTACGATCCATGCACTCGCCATTTCCAATGTCTTCACGCTCATTTTGTCAACGCTTTTAACACTCGTCAACTCGTGTTTTACTCATAGCAGATTCACGGACAGTGGCGTCCGTGGCGTAGTTGGTTAAAGTGCGTGGCCGCTTTGTCAAAGAACTTTGGAGACCCAGGTTCGAACCCCAGCAGCGACAGAAAATTATTTGAATTAAAAATAATTTTTCTGTACGGCCGCCACCTCTCTGCAGACAATGGCAAACCTCAGAGAGTAATCAAATGCCATGTAAAGCTTCTTGAGATTAAGAACATTACGTTCATCGCCGTTCGGAGTCGGCGTTAAACATGTAGGTCCCTTTCTCGGTCAATTGTGTACAAACTTAATAACACGCACAACACAATTGATCATAAGAAGCTAGGTCAAAGTCCTTTCAAGGGCTGAAATGGCCAGTTATTTATTTTTTTTATTTTTAGATTCACTGAAAGCAAAATTTAACATTTCTAAGACTTCTTCGAACTTTATACTATTTCTATAACAAAGTTTCAAAATTCAAAATTATAAAAAAATAAAAAAATAAAAAAGAGTACAAGAACACGTGTTATTCTTTCAACAGCAGATAAAAAGTAAAAGACCAATATGACTGAAAATGCATAGATATTTTTTAAGCACACTTGCCAACACAACAACAAAAAATCGTACCAATCGGACCAACCAGTGGCGGATCCAGAGGCTTCATTTGGGGGAGCGATCGTAGTTCGTCAAATCAAATCAAAAGCAACAAAATATTCTAGAAAATGTAAAAACCGTTTTGTGGAATAACCCGAAAATGGCGATATTTTAAAAACCAGTTTTTCGAATCTTCTATATATATAAAAATAAGTTGCATTGTGTATGAAATTGATGTTCTCGGTAATGCGTGAACCGATTTTGTTTCCCATGAAAGGTGACGTCAATACGAAGGTTTTTTTGTATAAACGGTCTTTGTATGTGTATTGGTTCATGAATTATAGGCATTTTAGTGAACTTATCAACAATACAGCTGTGAAAAAATACAGGTGCGCACATATGGTGTACATATATGGGAAAATATTTGCAAGGGTAATTGGAAATAAATGGAATACTGGAATAATTTGGCAAGTCTCACTTTAGTTTGGATTTGCGCGAAAAATATAGGCATAGTAAAAATTTTCCATACCCCTTTACCGCCATACCTCCTTTACCGCCAACAAATCAATAAAAATGCTATGTTTAAGACTTTTTTGGTCGTATTAGACTAAAATTTAGTAAATAAGTTCATATGGTTACTGTCGGCAACTATACTAAAACTGGGCGTGGTCTAACTATATATACGCCCACTTTTTAGAAATCATTATTATTCCTGAGTTGTACATGTTTTGATAGTGGAACTTGATATGTAGACGTTATGGGCCCAAGAGATAGTTAGTATATATTTGAGCGAACATTAGACAAGGGGGAATTTGGCCACACAGGCCAAATTTATGATATCGAATTGCTTTGGAAGTAAATGTCGTATAACAATGAAGGTCTTTCTACTGAAAAACTGGAACGGGCATTCGTAAACGGGGCGTGGCTCCACCCATATAAGCCAAATTTAGGATACAGAATAGCTATAGAAGTAAAAGTCACAGAACATTGAAACTCAGAATGTAGATACCATTTGGTGATGTCCTTCTACTAGAGAAGGTAACATGCATTGGACAAGGGGGTGTGTCTCAACCCATACAAGCCAAATTTATGACACAGAAAAGCTATGGAAGTAAAAGACAAAGAACATAGAAGTAAGAATGGAGTTACTACTTGGTAATATCCTGCTACTGGGAAATGAAAAATGAAAAAAATGTACAATAGAACACGCTGCTATAGACTTCAAAACTACTGAATCGATTGAGCTCAAATTTGCGCAGTAACTATGGGGTCATTTATAAATAAGGTTGCGAATTTAGTAGAGAGAGAGGTTTTAAAATGTACTAGGATAAGTAACGAATGGGGGGAGGGCGTCTCAGATATAGTAATGTGACAAAAAACTCGAAAAAATTGAAATTAATACAACCCAACATTTCAAACCATTTTCATCCCTACATCTTCATGTTTAACCGTCTAAATTGACTGTTAACTATTGGCAAGTGTAGTAAGGGCATAATTTTTCTTTGCTCAATTCATTTTTTTATTTCATATACTACGTTACTTTATGGGGTTGGAGGGGAGTGTTTTTGAAATGCACTACAAAGAGCACCGGAGGGGGGTAAAAAAAAATTGAAAATTGGTCACGAAATTTATGAACGACCCCTATGTTTCGAGTACGAGATGGTTTAGAAATAATAACGCTGAAGGCATTGCAACATTTTCCGGTACTTATCTAGATAAGGTGCAGCAAAGCGCACCGGGAAAAAGCTAGTATTAAATAAAAAAGAGTTTTCAGTGTCTTTATGTGTACATGAATTAAAAAAACATTTTACGTAACTTATGTAAAAATTAAAAGGGAAATATAAAAGTTTTGGCTTACATTTTTGGATTAAATGACTTAGTACTTAATCTCCGGGTTTGAAAAATCTAATCACAACACGAAATCTAATCTATGCTTCCGTGTTTTGCCATATCTATCGATGACTTGATCCACAATCACATTAATGTCATAATGAATATTCAATAAATCAAGTCCGTTTAATCTTTCTTCTGTTGTCGTAAATCTTAAACAGGTTTTAATTTTATTCAATGTAGAAAATTATCTTTCAGCAGTTGCTCCACTTGAAGGCAAAATTTTAAAAAGAGTATGAATAAGAGGATATACTTCAGCATCACAGCAGTATAATAGTTGCATTAGTAATTGAATCATACTTTTCTCTTTCAAATTGCAAGTGCCACATCTCCAACTCATTAATCAAAGATCTTTCTAAAACCTCTGAAGATTCTTTGAAGAAAATGTAATATCTTTTACAAAGTTTTCTCACAACTTGTATAGATAATCTAATGCTTTTCGAGGTAATGGAATAAGGAAACAGTACTAAAAATGAATACAAATCCAAAGTAGTTGTTGAAAATCGACTTTTTAAATCCATTATCACATTATCCAGCATAGGAATATAAACAGCTTGTCTGAAATATGATATTATCGCGGTTCTTTTGAAAACTTGCTACACGTGGCATTTTATTTTCTACTCCAATATTATTTGCAATGTTTTCAACTTCTTTAAAAAGAGTTTCAAATTTTATCTCAGAGGATTCTCGTTTCTTCTGTAATAGATTTAAAGTATCTTGAATCGTATTCAGCGCTGATTTAACATCAATTTGCTTTTTCTGAAGGAAACAGCTGAGGGTTTGTGTGTTACTCAACACATCAGAGAGGCAAGCGACTGCAACTAAAAAATTCGTCTCACAAAGAACAATTCTCAGTTGAACCATTCGAAAGCAAATCCGACGGGCGATGCGACATGTCGAATGAAAATTAAATATTTTTGAATTCTCTGTCGGTTCGTCCGACATGTTGTACTTTACGAAACGGGTTATTAGTGTCAAAATGAAAAGAAAACATTCAAACAATGATGCTTCTTGTAAATATTATTAAAGAAGAGAAGAGGGAAATGTTTATTTATGTTTTCTTTGGACTTGAAAATGTTTTGTATTATACACTAAGAGAAAAAATATGAAATTTATCCAAAAACTTTTTTAATTTATCCAAAAAGCGAGTCATTTTTGCACCAATAACGCATTTGCATAAATCGACTACGTAAATATTTAAAATTTATTTGAATACTGCTTTAATTAAATAAAATAATTAAATATTTAAACAGAATTAATAAAAAATATATTAAAATTATGCACGAATTTTTTTTAAAATATCTTTCAAATATTAACTTTTTGAAAATAAAACTATCGCATTTAAAGAAAATTTATATAAAAATATTGAATTTAAAAAACAACATATTTAAATTGAATATGTTATTAATGGTTTTATAGCATTATTTTCTTCATATTGCGTCCATCAAATGCCATTTGCCTGTATTATTTATTCTCTGTTTCATTTTTTTCGTTCTCTAATTTATACTATTTTTGACAGCTGGTACAATATTAGGGCACCAAATGTCAAAAATAGCATAAACTAGAAGAAAAAGACACAGAAAATTATAAGCAAAATGTGTAGGTAAATGACAACCGGTACAATATATTTGTGAGTAAATATAAAGTTGTCACTCCACTCTACATCATTTCATTTCTTGGCCAAACTTGCAAGCTATATTACCCTTGCAACAATAACTAAATGAGAACTATAAGAAACATGCAACTGCAAGAAATAAACTGCAGGAACAGAGTGCGATGCTGTTGCTGCTTGTCGGAGTATGTGTGTACGTGTGCGATGCTGTTGCTGCTTGCTTGTATGGAATATGTGTGTACGTGTGTGGTATAAATAAAATTCAAATACGGGAAAAAAACGAGTTGTAAGGAAAACATTTGATTTATCCACGTAAATATTTAAATAAAATTTATACTGAGGCGTGGATAATACTAATATGCGTTATTTCCCTTAGTGTACTTGATGGAAAAAGATTATATGCAGCGGAATTAAAACACGAGCGTTCAGGTTAAAATATAACACAAAAAAAAAAGTATTTATTCAGAGATAATTTGACAGTTCTAATGTATGACATTTTGTGATGTACAAAAATAAGGCCGCGTTTACACTCAACACGCCGCCTAAATGCGTATCTTATTTTAAATTTAAATGTTAAAAAAAAAACTTAATTTGTTCTGAATTACAATTATAATAAACGGAAATAGTTCATTTTAAATTGACTTAAGCTAAGGAATGAGAAAACAAAAAAAAGAATGTAAAAAAAAAACTTACTTAAATTGTAATTTTACAAAACTTAATTTACTTCAAACCAATCTCATTTGAAAAATATGTTTGTTTGACTTTACTAACCGACTTAGTTAGAATATCAGCTAGCATTTGATCCGACGGCAAGTGAACAATGTTTAATATACCAGAGTTAATTTTTTCGCGAATAAAACTAGCTTTTATCTCTATATGTTTGGTTCTATTCGAGTAAGAATTATTCATTGCAAATTGAATAGCGCTTTTGTTGTCACAGTACAAAACGATTTGTTTACTTGCTGTCGGAGAAAGTTCCTTTTGAAGTCTTTTCAACCAAATACATTCTTGTATTGCTGACGTCATTGACATAAATTCAGCCTCAGTCGTTGAGATGGCCACTGTTGGCTGTCTTCGTGAGCACCATGAAATTGGACCATTTTGCATCATAAAGATGTAACCAGTGGTGGACTTCCTTGCGTCGAGATCAGCTGCCCAGTCAGCATCACAATAACCCTTGAGATCGTCTGGCTTACGATGATAAACGATTTTCTTGTCGATAGTACCTTTAAGGTATCTAAAGATTCGTTTAACGGTTGACCAATGAAGTTTACCTGGATTCTTGCTATAGCGGCTAAGTAAATTGACGGCATAACATATATCCGGTCGTGTGATTTGTGCAGCATAGAGAAGACTACCAATGGCTTCCATATAAGGAACATCTTTCATTTATTGCTTTTCTTTCTCCGTTGCGGCACACATTTGTGATGAAATCTTTTGATTTAAGTCGAGTGGAGTCGAAACAGGATTGCAGTCAACCATATTAAAGCGTTTCAATATTTCGGTAATGTACTGCGATTGATAGATGCTGATGGTGCCTTTAGATCGATCGCGTGTCACTCGAATACCCAAAATCGATGAAATCTCACCGAGATCTTTCATGTTAAAGTTTTTGCAAAGTTCATTTTGAAGCAGTTTTGCTTGATCTTGATTGTTGTAGAACAAAACGACGTCATCGACGTAGATGGCAACGAACAGCATTTTCTTTCCATTTACGGAATAGTAGATGCATTGATCTGCTTCACATCGCTTTAAACCAAAATTAACTAGAACGGAATTGACTTTGTCGTTCCAAACTCGACTTGACTGTTTCAAGCCGTAAAGCGATTTTTTTAGCTTGCAAACACGATTCGATCCGTCTTCAAAAAGTTCGGGTTGACACATATAGATTTCTTCCCTCAATTCTCCATTCAAGAAGGCTGTGACAGCGTCCAATTGCTTGATTTCTAAATCGTGTTTTGCAGCAAGCGCCAAAAGGAACCGAATTGAACTGTGCCGAACGACTGGCGAAAAAGTTTCATTATAATCGATGCCCTGCTGCTGCGTAAAGCCCTTAACAACGAGTCGAGCTTTGTGACGCAAGAAATTGCCGTTTACGTCTGTTTTGGTTTTAAATACCCATTTGGATTTAATAGGTTTTTTGCCTTTGGGTAAATCGACCAATTTCCATGTGTCATTCATGAGAAGTGCATCGAATTCCTCTTGCATTGCAACTTTCCAATGGTTTCCATTGGAGCTCGACATCGCTTCGTCGACGGTGAGTGGATCAGAAACGGTTTCTTTGTTATTGTTGGCAATGAAGACATATCTCGGCTTTTGTGCATTTGCATGTTGTGCGATTCTGTCTGAGCGTCTGACGTCATCATTAGAGGTGTCATCAATAGATGTGTCATCTATGGCGATAGTTGAAATATCTGGAGAAATGCATTTGATACTTTCGCTTGTATCGACTGCGGTGTCTACGGAATATTCAGAGTCATTGTCATTGTTGTCATCGTAATCGGTTTCATTTTCTCTTGCTTTATCGATGTTGACAGTGTTCAATTCCCAAATAAGTTCGCCGCCTGAACTGGCACTGTTGGTCGAAATAAACGGAAAATGATTATTATGTGTTGATTTATCATTTACCTTAGAATTTCCTTCGATGAAGACAACGTCTCGGCTTATTATGATGTTTTGAGTTTTTTCGTCATACAAACGATACGCTTTTGCATCGTTTGCATAACCAAGCAGCAAACATTCCGAAGATTTGGAGTCTAATTTGTTCCTTTTTTCTTTTGGGATGTGAACCATGGCTTTGCTGCTGAAAATGCGAAGAATTGACAAATCGGGTTTTTTACCGGACCAAATTTCTTCCGGGGTTAGTGTTTGATGTCTGCAAGGTGTGCGATTCATTAAATAAGCTGCCGTTGACGCTGCTTCGGCCCAAAATTGATTTGGTAAATTTGCATCGATCAGCATGCAGCGGACTTTTTCAATGACGGTACGATTGATTCGTTCTGCAACTCCGTTTTGCTGTGGAGTGTACGGCGCACTTTTTTGATGTTGGATTCCCGCTTTTATACAAAATGATTTAAAATTATTGTTTATATATTCGGTGCCGTTGTCCGTTCGAAGAATTTTTATTTTTTTTGAGCACTGGTTTTCAACTAATGCTTTGAATTTACAGAATTCACCGAAAACTTGTGATTTATTTTTTATTGGAATAATAAACGTTTTGCGGCTGTAATCGTCGATAAAACTTACAAAAAAACGAGTACCGGAGAAGGATTTTGTTGGAACGGGACCAAAAACGTCACTGTGAATGATTTCAAGCAGCTGTTTTGCGCGTGTGCCAGTTTCTTTGAAAGAATTTCGAGCTTGTTTTCCTTTAATGCACACTATACACTTGCTTGACTTGTTATTTTCAAACGAAATGCCTTCGGCCGACGATTTAAGCTTTTTTAAATTTTCGTCACATATGTGGCCGATGCGTCGATGCCATAAATCGAATGTATTGTTTACCAAAAATGCCGTATCAGTTTTTGATTTCACTTCACAATTAAGTTTATACATGCCGTCTACTTCGGGTGCAAAGGCGATTAGATCGTCATATTTGTTAAAAATTTTGCAACCGGATTTTTCAAAAACAACGCGGTTATTGTTTTTAACTAGCTGATTAACTGAAATCAAATTTGCGCATAAGCCGGGAACATGTAGAACGTTCGACATTGTTGCTGGGATGCTATCCGATGAAAGATGCAGAAGGTTCATTTCAATATCACCAACACAGCTAACACTTAATTTGTTACTATTTCCAACTACCACATCTTTTTCCTCACTGGAAGATATATTTGTTAAAAAATTTCTAGTTTTTACCATGTGAACCGACGTTCCAGAGTCAATGAAGAAATCATTACTTGCTGCATTTGTAGCGAACGATGTGAAAAGTGCTTGATTTGATTTTGGTTTACCGTTGTTGTTGTTGTTGTTTTTGCTGCTGCGTTTTTTTGCACGGCACACAGATTCAAAGTGACCGTAGCGAGAACAAAACCCACATTGAACGCGATTGCTGCTGCTGTTTGTTTGTGGTTTATTCCAACGCTTTACATACATTGCTGTTTCACTATCGGTTGAGGATTTGACTTCTTGTAAAATTAAAGTTTTCACAGATTCTGTCGTCAAAGTCTTGCCGGTATTTTCGACTGCCATCACAAGTGGCTTGTACTCTTCTGGCAGACCAGCTAACATCAGCGCTGCCGTAATTTCATCGTCAATCGTAAGACCGGCGGTTTTTACTTTTACCGAAAGTTGAAGCATTTGATTAACATACTTCTCGGTTGATTCGCAATCTCCTAATTGCAGACGTACAAGTCCTTTCAGCAGCTCAACTTTTCGACACAACCCTGTGTCGGTAAATGCTTTTTCTAGCGTTTCCCAAGCGTCTTTTGCAGTTATACAGTGAGCGATATGTGAATAGTTTGATGTCTCAATCAACAATTGAATTGTTGATAGCGCTTTCAAATTTGCTTCTTTGGCTGCATCATCTGCTGTGGCTGTTAAACCTTTTTCAACAGATTTCCAATAGCCATGTATTACCAAAAACGCTTTTGCTGTGACTTTCCAGTTGTCGTAATTCTCTCGGCCTTTGAGTTTTTCAATGCCGGTGGTAGCTGACATCAACGACATTGAGGTTAGGTTCTTAAGAAAATGAACAAATGTTGAAAAACACCGAAATTTGTTAAAATAACGATTTGAACGTGTTATTTAATTTATTTTTTTATGTAAATTAATCGGTTTTTTGCGTCGCTATTATGCCCATAACCTGATGGAAAAAGATTATATGCAGCGGAATTAAAACACGAGCGTTCAGGTTAAAATATAACAAAAAAAAAAAAGTATTTATTCAGAGATAATTTGACAGTTCTAATGTATGACATTTTGTGATGTACAAAAATAAGGCCGCGTTTACACTCAACAGTACTATATTATTAAATTATACTGTACTGGTTTTGCTTATTTAATAGAACTGTTTGCTTACGCTAAAATAAATACTCAGGCACAAATGCTTTATTCTGAACTAGCTTTTTCCCGGCGCGCGTTGCTGCACCCAGCAATTATATCGCAACATAATAATTATATTCGAAACTTTTCTTAGACCCATAGTTTAACACCACTGTCATTTTCCACTGCCCGTTACAGTTTCCCAGTTACAGTTACAGTTTAAATAGTAACTCCATTTTGAGTTTGCATGTAAATACTGCTACTTTTACTTTCAAAGCTATTCGATAATACAAATTTTAATTGTATGGGCGGAGCCACACCCCCTTATATAATGGCCGTCCCAGTTTTCTAGTAGATGGACATTATCCAGTTTTAGTACAGTTGCCGACAGTGAGCATACAAACTAAATTACCAAAATGTAGCCAAATCGACGAAAACCATAGGAAATATAGCATTTTTATTGATTTGTGGGCGGTAAAAGGGGTGTGACAGAAATTAAAACCATCTTGTGTTTGATAAAAAATGTACTGCCAAAATTTCACCTCTATCGACTCAGCAATTTTGAAGTTTCCAGCCAACACACAGACATCATTTTGCTTTTTGTATATATATTTTGAATAAAGATTATTGGCTATAACTTTTGATTGGTAAGAGATACTGAGATAATTTTTTTTAATAAAATGTTATTTTAGCTTGTAAATTTATTCAAAAATATAAAACCACAATATTGGAAAAAAAAATTTTTTCAAAAAAATCAAGGGGTAGGCCTTGTTTTTTGAATCACAAATTTTAATTTTTTAATTTTTTAATTTTTTAATTTTTGCGTAAAATTGAAATAACTTTTGCTTATAAATGTTATAATTTTTGAATAGAGTTGAAAAGTTACGAATTTGAATTTAAATTATTTTTACAACAAACACAAATTTTGAGCCTTTTTTTGAGGAAAACTCCAAAATTTCAGACCTTTTTTGAAAAAAATATATAAAATATATATACTCAACTAACGGTATTTTTGCAATAAGGTTTTCATAGTACTTTGATGAAGCTTCAAGACAAAAAAAAATTTAACAAAATTTATAAAAAAGCAGCGGAGATATTTGAATCGAACGTCACAAAATTAAATTTATGATTGTTTTTTTCTCATTTTTGAGCAACGATGTTGCATTAAATATATCGTTGTAGTAAAATTTTTCATAGTTTTCAAGATATGTTCATGTTTTTGATGTCAAAATAACGGAAATTTCTTTAGTTTTACTAAATTTAAGAAATATTTCATATTTTGTAAATATTTGCGTATGTAACCTAAGAAAACAACTAAAAATAGGCGATTTTGTAAAAAATTTGTACTACAGCACCATCTGGTGTCCAAGGTGGTTCTAAGAAGATACTGTCAAAAAACTCATTGTACCTGAAAACTACTATATACCAATTTTCATTCTAAGCCCATGAGCGGTTTGGGAGTTTTAGGTGGTTTTAATAAAAATTTGTACTACAGCGCCCTCTGGTGTTCAAGATAGGTCAAAAAAGATAGCAGCAAAACACTCAGCGTACATGAAACCTACTGTATACCACTTTTCATTCTAATCGCATAAGTAGTTTGTGAGTTTTAGGCAGTTTTTTAAAAAATTTGTACTACAGCACCCTCTGGTGTTCAAGGTGGATCAAAATTGATAGCCCACAAACACGCACCGTACCAAAAAACTTCCATACACAAATTTTCATGCTAATCGGATGAGTAGTTTAGGAGTCTATTGCGGCCTTACAAACATAAGCTCCTTTTTTATATATATAGATATGTTTTGAGACTAGCTTAGAGAACTTGTATATTCACAAAGCTTTGTGGGGGGGGGGGGGGGGGAGGCGATCGCCACCTTCCGATATATAGAATTTTTATTAATTTGTGGGCGGTAAAACGTGACACGTGTTGAGTACTTTTGAGGTTATGTAAATCACTTAATTAACTAACCGTAAAATTAATAATTTAATTAATTATTGATAAAATAGGAATAAATAAATATAGCCCAGCAAATTAATAACACTGAAATAGTAAAATGATAATTGTAAACGTTACTAATACGCTTGATGAATAAACAATAATAATGGCCGAAAACTGTGGAGGGAGTGGGAGAAGGCTTATTGTGTGAGAGAAACAGTAGACCGACTTCGGTCTCATCCCTACTCCGTGCTGTTTACTGGGTGAGAAGTGACACCGGTAGACGCCTGACGGGGATAACTTAAAAAATAAAATAAATAAATAAATAACTGGCCATTTCAGCCCTTGAAAGGACTTTGACCTAGCTTCTTATGATCAATTGTGTTGTGCGTGTTATTAATTTTGTACACAATTGACCGAGAAATGGATCTACAGGCTTGACGCCGACTCCGAACGGCGATGAACGGAATGTTCTTATTCTCAAGAAGCTTTACTTGGCATTTTGATTACTCTCTGAGGTTTGTCATTGTCTGCAGAGAGGTGACGTCCGTACAGAAAAATCATTTTTATTCAAATAATTTTCTGTCGCTGCTGGGATTTGAGCCCGGGTCTCCAAGGTTCGATGACATAGCGGCCACGCACTTTAACCAACTACGCCACGGACGCCACAACTGATAACGCCACGACGGGGATAACTTACCAAGTGATAATTGATCAGTTATCAAGCGTGATGAAAAATGATTAAATTACCAAAATGACTATTAAAAAATAGGGGTTGGTGATAGAAAGGTGAAAATTAAGGATTGTATGTATTTTTTAATGCCACATTATAAAAAAATTAAAAAAAAATTTTTCTCCAAAAAATAAAAAAAAAGTGTTAGGTTGACAACCCTTACTTACTTTCACTTAGGGGTATGAAAAGTAGATAGTAGCCGATTCTCAGACCTATTGAATATGCATATAAAAATTCATAAAAATCGGTCAAGCCGTTTCGGAGGAGGTAACTAACATTGTGACACGAGAATTTTATATATTAGCTTTAATACTATTTGTTTTGATATCAGATTTAAGAAACACTGACGCGTAAGTAGTTTTTTCATCACCAAAGACAAAACATTGCTCCACCTGCCCTGCCAATCCAATAAATGGATTGAATTGGAACACTAGAAAAAATGATATTTCGGGCCTTCGTATTTATTTAGCGATTTTTTTTCTTATTGTGGCATTGGATATTCTTATGAGCTTATTTCTTTATTTGTTGTTGAATATGTTTGGATTTATTTTAAGCGCCGCACACGATGACAACGCCACTCCATTGGGCACTGACACTGGCATGATATACGGGGATTATTTGATGTTGGATAAGCTCTTGAGCGCACAACGAATGCTGTCCACGGCGGATAAGAGGCCAGTTCACGATGAACACTTATTCATCATAACTCATCAGGGTAAGCTACAGCAAGTCCATTTCAATCGTGTCTTAGTATTTATTGAAAAATTATACTTAGTAAGACTTACTCAGAAGTGCGTCTCCATACTTTTCACGCAAAATATTTACAATAAAATGGAAACATGAGAGAGTTTGCAAAAATCTATGAAAAAGTGCATAAAATTCATAAAATAGGGGTAGCTTTAACAGGTTGTCTGCCGACTACGAGATAACTCGTAGATTGCGTTCCCTTCTAGGGTGCCAACTACGAGTCATCTCGTACTCACTAAACCTGTCATTTTGT
This sequence comes from Pherbina coryleti, assembly GCA_943735915.1. Lineage (NCBI taxonomy): Eukaryota > Metazoa > Arthropoda > Insecta > Diptera > Sciomyzidae > Pherbina > Pherbina coryleti. The sequence continues at coordinate 81,208,711 of OX030951.1, forward strand.
GTAGCTACGAATAAAACCGTATTATATCAGTGCTAGTATCGATAAACGGCTTCTGGGAAAAGAACAAAAAGTCAATGTTGGCTTGCGTGAACTGAACATTTATTAAAAAAAAAAAAATATATATATAATTTAAAACTATAAATTACGAGATAATTCGTAGGTCCTTATTCTCCTAAAAAAAACTTCATTTTTGCTTTTTGATGATACCTGTGATCTAGAAATAGAGTTTTTAGTAGTATAATGTGAAAAAATCAAATTGCCATTTTTCCCAGTTTTCTGAAAATTGTCGTGGCAGTCAACCAAAATTGGAAACTCCAAAAAGATTTGTGCACTAACAGCATTTTCTCATCTTATTAAGTTAAACGATTTTTGAAAAATGTTTAATAAAAAGTCTATAAGATATTATCTATAGACTATTACTATTAAACTATTAAAAGTCAATATCAAATGATTTTTCCAGTTACATCATAAATCAGAGCAATGATTATATAAGTTGTAGTGCATCAAAACCATTCCATTTTATTTTGCATTATTTGCTTTTATTCAGTCATTTATTAAACGAAAACAAATTGAAATATTTCAATAACTTAACTCTAGTTCGGCCGACGATTCACCGGGGTGACTATTTCACCTTTTTCACACAAAAAAAAATATGTTTTCAACCAATTCTGTTAACCCATCCTCTGTGTAATCTTAAACTACTGAATTTTAAGTACTTTATTCTGCTGTAATGAGGAATTTTTCATCTTTTATAGGAATTTTTCACCGGGGTGACTACGTCGACCTTTAATCTGTAAAAATTATCATATGTCGGCCGAACTAGGGTAAAGCCATGCGATCGCACAAAGCAAATTAATTAATTGACGATTGAAATTCTTCTTTCCATTCTTGCCACTTTTTACTTGACAAAATAAGCCCAGTAAAAATTTGCTGATTTATTCTTAAGGGGAATTTTATTTTCTCCTTCTGTATTGATCATATTTTAATTTTTCTTTGAGAGCATTTACGTTTTCGAGTGAAAATTGTACAAACGTTTAAAATCCTTTTGCCAACGGGAACGGACCTGCATTGTCCGTTAATTTTTTTCTTAACACTAATCCATCTTTTTAATGCATCTTTTTGGAATAGCATATGAACTGTGGTTCAAGCAAATTATATTCGAGCTGGACTCTATACGCGAGATCCTTAACGAGGAAAAAATTGAAGAAACTAAAACTCTGGAGATACTCAAACGTCTGAATCGTGTTGTTCTTATATTCAAGGTAGTTTGTTGCACAAATGAATTTAAGATACTTTTCTTTTAATTACAATGTTTGATCAGTTTTAATTTATTTATTTATTCCGCGGCTATAGCTTTTGGTTGATCAAGTACCCATTCTTGAGACTATGACGCCATTGGATTTTATGGACTTTCGTAATTATTTGCAACCGGCTTCTGGTTTCCAGAGTTTGCAATTCCGTTTGATCGAGAATAAACTAGGAGTCAAGTCGGAGCATCGTGTAAAATACAATCAAAAATACTCGGAGGCATTCGGATGCAATCCAGATGCGATCGATGCCATAATTAGTTCAGAAGAAGAACCCTCTTTGCTGGAACTCATTCAAAAATGGTTAGAACGCACACCAGGTCTTGAGGAAAATGGCTTTAATTTCTGGAAAAAATTTCAGCAAAGTGTAGATGAGTTTTTGGCGGGTCAAGTCAAAAGTGCCTTGGTAGGTTATCTAAGTATTTATGCAATTTTTATCCTATTCTCTGTATCTTGTTCATACAGTTGGAACCTGTGGAAAGAGCAAAGAATTATCGCCTTATGGATATAGAAAAACGACGTGAGGTCTATCGCAGTATTTTCGATACGGATGTTCATCAAGCCTTAGTTTCACGTGGGGATAGGCGTTTTAGTCACAAGGCACTTCAAGGTGCAATTATGATCACTTTTTATCGTGATGAGCCGCGTTTTAGTCAGCCGCATCAGGTTTTGACGTTATTGATGGACATCGATTCTTTGATTACAAAATGGCGATGTAAGTTGAATTTCTTGATTTTTCCAAATAGAGACGTTTAAAAAACGTAGAAGGGGTATATTAATTTTGTCACTCCGTTTGTAACACTAATAAGGGGGCGTGGTAGGTATAGAAAAGTATATATATATTCTTGATCAGCATCACCACCCGAGTGGATTTAGCCATGTCCATCTGTCCGTCTGTCTGTGATCACGATTACAGCCGTAATTATCAAGCTATCATCACGAAATTCGATATTTAAGCTTTTGTCTAAAGGCCAAGTTCGAAAATGAGCCAAATCGGATGAAAACCACGCCTACCTCCCATACAAAGTGACTTTATCAAAACCGTCAAATTTCTTAAAATTCCACAAAAATTAAAATATGCACTTGAAATTTTGCATATGAACTTTGATATATAACATGTACTCTGTGTATGAAATTCAGATGAAAACCACTCCTACATCCCATACAAACTAACTTTATCAAAAAACAAAAGTGAATATTTTCTGTTAAAACTATGACGAAAATGTTTTTACAAATAAACATTTTATTGACTGCTTAAGACTTTGAATATGCTTTGGTTCGGCCGTGGGGGTATGTTAACTTCGGCCCAGTCGAAGATCATTTCTTACTAGTTTTTTTTTAAGTTTTTATATGTGATATGCAACACGCCAAGTTGAGAAAACTAGTTTTCTTTAAAATTTTGGGATTTACAATATTTACAAGTGCAATTAACAATAAGGTTTAAAAGTATTCTAGCTTCTAAATCAAAACAATTTAGAAGAAATACGCAATAATGGGACATCTGAAAAAACTAGATTTTGTGGGTAAGGTACAGTATTGTGGGTAAGGTTGTAAGGATGTGGGTACAATTGTGGGTAAGGTACAGTATTGTAAGGTACAGTATAAGGTACATAAGTGTACAGTCCTGAAAGAGTTTCCTTGTTCACTTATTTTTCATCTTAATTATCATCAAAAGATGATTGCATTTTCTCGAAATAGTTAAAGAATAAATCTAAAAGATGTCCTTGAATTTATTTATTTCAGACTCGGCAGTGCTGGGATAAAGTCCGTTTTAATTAAATTAAATTATTTTTTTTTATTTTTTAAGTATGAAGTAATAGCTGGCATCAATTAAAATGTTGGCGATTCGCAACATCACTTTACTCTCTGTAATGATTCTTACTTGAGAAGATATTCCAAGCACATTAGTCAAACCAAATTTGGTCCTGGAGATATACATATGTGCTGCGAGACGCACTTTGCCTAACGGTTAAGAAATTGTTATAGTCACAGTCCATCAGAACGTTGAAGACATAAAAGCTTTTTTTCACGGGGCATTTTAGCATATAAGGGGGGAGGGGGGGGGGGGGGGTGTAAAAACCTTTGAAGAAATGTTATCATGAACTTCCGCTCATTCTTGGCGGCAATTTCAATATTCATTTCGATAAAATGTCGGATTGTGATCTACTTTTTGGATTGATGCCATGTTTTCACGATTCTTAACTAACGTGACTTTCGAGTTCATATATCGTATAGTTTCCAACAAAACTATTGTCACTGTATTCAATAATGACGTTATTATTCACGAAAACGACAATGTAACATAATTGATATATTTTTATGTAATATAATTTATATAATCTATATATATAAAAATCTAATGGTGTCTGTATGTTACTCCGTCACTTCTGAACCATTCCAATGGTGCTGTCAAATTTTTAGGGTGTGTTATATTTTGTTTTAATTTTATTGGCAGTGCTTTTGCTTAGTCAAATTATATTCAATTATGGATTGAAATATAAAGATTTAAGTCTTTAATGCAGCAGGGCATATATAAGTTTTTGTAATAAAATTAATAATTGTATGTATAAAGTGCTTAATCTATACACATTTATTTCTTTTCTATATTGATTAATACATTTAATATATTTTTTTCCAAAAAAAAAAAAACACATTTTAAATTTAAAAAAAAAAACTCTTGAAAAAAGTACGTTCTTCTTTCTATGAAAGGACGTGTATAAACTTTTGTAACACGGATGTCTTAATGTCCACCTACCTTCAATAAAAATAGAAATTGCGTCCGATATTAACTTTTGATTTCTTTTTCAATAATTTAGATAATCACGTAATTATGGTGCAACGCATGATTGGCTCTCAACAACTGGGCACGGGTGGTTCCTCAGGATATCAATATTTGAGATCAACCCTAAGGTTTGTAGGATAGACTGCATTTTCTTCTTATTAGATTTAGTTTGATTTAAAAATTGTTTACTTACAGTGATCGATACAAGGTATTTTTGGATCTTTTTAATTTGTCAACATTCCTAATACCACGAGACGCTATTCCGCCATTGGACGAAACAATGCGTCAAAAACTTATTAATTAATTTTAGTAAAAATCACAAATTAAATCTTAAATATTATCCGGAAATTTCCTTTTCGATGGAATATTTTCAAAGTGTGTAAAATAAAAATGACCTCGAAAGTTTCGAGTCGAAACGTTTTGTTTCAAAAACAGAAATTAAAAAAAAAATTATTTTTCAAAATAAAAAGATCTATATTTTAAAAAAATATTTAAGATGAATCGTTACAGACTATACACCAATGTGACAATGTGACAATACGATTACACCATGTCAAAACTTATCAGCATCATCGAGAATGTCATGAATTTAATGCAAAATACAGCATCAAAACTGTATATCACGTTGGAGTAAGAGTCTTAGTGTTGGACTAATTTTGTTGACATCGAATGTAGCCACTTGTTAGATTTGATAGTAGGATGGACTTAAATGTATATTTCAATATACTTCGTAATACGATAGAACCTTCAAGTTTTCGCCCTTTGCTTTTTTTATTAGATGATGAATTGAAAAATGCAAGAAGTCGTCAGGAAGTATTGGTTTAAGACCTAAGCTTGCTAGATCAAAGTTTTAATCTTTTCCCAAGTAAATATCTTCCCAATAAAATTATGATTTGAATTGTATCGAAAATATATAAAACATCCCACAGACCATATCTCAATTTGGTAAGAATAAATTCTTGCCTGAATATGCCAACCAGCAATAAAATATCATTGTCAGTCTTCCAAATACTACATGTTAATCACATAAAAAAGGTAGTTTTCCTTAACATTTGTTCCCGTGTTAAATGGCCTAACCCTTTCAAACCCAAGTTAGGCGGTTGTGAGATTTGATTTAGATATGATATGAAAGTTATTTTTTGAGTGAGTTATACCAACTTTGAGGTAAAGACCTTAAAGCAGAGGTGCCCAAGCCCTATGCACTTGGTGCATATTTGGTTTTGTAAAAACACTTAGGTATAGGCCGTGTATTTTAATACAGACACACAGCACTTCGCACTAATCAATACAAAATACACAAACAAATTGAATTCATAAATTGAAATTAAATTGAAATTGAAATACGTAATGCAAGCACCAACACTTTCGTACGCTTTGTTGATACACTTTGTTGACAGTGATCTTCAACGTTGATTTTGTTGTTGTCTAACCTATGATTTCGTTTAGGAAAGTTTGTAGGATTTTATATGTATTAGTGTTTGCACTTCTATAAGAAAGTTTTGGGCACCCCTTAAATATCGATTATGGTATGTATTGTTTTGTTCAATGTGTAGCCTGAAGTGGAAAATTATATTAATTGAAATTTTAAATATGTAGATTAACAGTAGTGGCAGCCATGGCGCATTGGGTAGAGTGCGTGACCCATACTCCAGAGAACTCTGGTTTTTTTAAATGAATTAATTTTTCTGTTCGGCTGTCACCTCTCTAAATCACAGAGAGACACCTGGCAAATCACAGAGAGTAAATAATGTCATGTAAAGCTTCTTGTGGCGACCGTGGCGTAGTTGGTAAAAGTGCGTGGCCGCTATGTCAACGAACTTTGGAGACCCAGGTTCGAACCCCAGCAGCGACAGAAAAATTATTTGAATTAAAATAATTTTTCTGTACGGCCGCCACCTCTCTGCAGACAATGGCAAACCTCAGAGAGTAATCAAAATGCCATGTAAAGCTTCTTGAGAACGAGAACATTCCGTTCATCGCCGTTCGGAGTCGGCGTTAAGCATGTAGGTCTGGTTCTCGGTCAATTGTGTACAAACTTAATAACACGCACAACACAATTGATCATAAGAAGCTAGGTCAAAGTCCTTTCAAGGGCTGAAATGGCCAGTTATTTATTTATTATTAAAGCTTCTTGAGAACATGCACATTAACCGTTCGGAGTCGGCATAAAACTAGTAGGTCCAGTTTGGGATCAATTGTGTTCGAATATTTAATAACACGCACAACACAATTTTATCTTAAGAAGTTCGGTCAAAGTCCTTTCAAGGGCTGAAATGGCCAGTTTATTATTATTATCAGGTTAACTTTTAAGTCTTGAGATATGGCAACACTAATTGAATATGTCAAATTTGACATTGTCATCGTAAGGTTTAAAATTTTGAATGGTGAACGTATTCATAACGTTTTGTCATACGAGTGCTATTTGTGTTGTTTGCAGATACTTGGAACATTTATTTTGGAAAAAGAATCGAATTAAATCGTGAAAAGTTTCGTGAGATGATTTTCCACGACTTTCGATGTAGATTAAACCAACAGCAGTGTGCTGATAAACTCGCTTCGACTTTTGGTAATGAAGCACCGTCTCCAGTCGCCATATTTTGCTGGTTTTCCGTACTCAATCGTGGTCTCACGTCGCTACTGGACTAATTTCGTGAAGATCGTCCAATATTTGTAGTTGTGCGACAAATCATTGATGCTGTATGCGAACTGATATTGAAACAGCGTCATATGACCTACCGTGAGTTAGCATCTTTGGGGATTAGTGGGACCAGTATATATTCAATATTACATAAACATTTGGCCGTCAAAAAGATTTGTTTGCTTTGGATTCCTCATAATTTGACAATCGCTCAAAAAAAGGCTCATGTCGATTGGTCGAAAGAAATGATAAAAAAAAATACAATCGCGGAGTTTCAAAACATGTCTATGACATCGTAACAGTAGACGAATCATGGTTTTATGCATATGAACCCGAAATTAAACAACAATCGAATGGTCTTTCAAGACGAGCCAAATGCAATAAAAGTTGTTCGCCCACGAAGCGCTTCGAAGCAAATGGTCGCGTTTTTTCAGAATAACTGGACATGTCGCCACCGTTTCATTAGAGCAACGTAGAACGGTCAATTCTAAATAGTACACCACCATTTGCTTGCCAGAAGTGTTCGGAAAAATCAGGGAAACCAATCGCACAAAATGAATCGACAATACAAGCTCTCACACATTAAGCTTAATCAAAACTTTTTAGCATTCAAAACATCAAATTGATGAGTCACCCACAGTACAGTCCTGCGGAGATACCTCAATCGGAGTGCAAAAAATTATTCGAAAATTGGTTCAAGCGCATGCAATTGTGTATCGATCTTCAAGAACAATATTTTGTAAACAATACAGCCATTTCCGATTGTAAATATTTGTTTTTATTTGTCTATCTTTATTTGACTTAAAAGTCAACCATCGTAATAATTTTAAGGACGCACAAAGAAAATTACTTTTACCGAAGTTATAACTATTTGTCGTCGTGGGTCTGAAAGGGCTAAGCAAATGTGCTTATTCTGTGGCCAACCGAACTTTCATGAACTTAGTTCGACTTGATCTTTCTTCTCGACTATAAAATGCTGCACTGTATTCGCATGTATTATGCCCATTATAATAGATTTCAGCCCTTTAAAGGACTTTGTCCGAGCTTCTCATGATCACACTGTATTGTGCGTGTTATTAAATACTTGTATACAAATGATCCACTACTGAACCTACTATTTTTATGCTACTAGACTCCGAGGTAGATATCTGGTCAATGGTAGATTTTCCAGGTCTGAAGCCACACTGATAAGGTCCAATCAGCTGGTTTACGATGGGCTTCAGTCACTTACATAATAAGAAGGGTTATCATAACGGTAAGTGGTGTAAATTGTGGAATCGCTTTTTTTTAATTGGACGGAACTAAGGTTAATCCCTTGAATTTGCTTGATTAAGATTATTCCGAATAAATTTTAATTTAAGCCTTGCATAGCGCACAAGTCATTGATTTCCGAAAGAAGTTAAAAGAAAATATCATAGATGAGCTTGTCAATTGCCCGCCATTTTTCGATAGAGGATCTGTCAAAACACAAACATCATATCATGGGCGTATTCAGTTTTCGATAGAGGATCTGTCAAAACACAAACATCATATCATGGGCGTATTCAGTTTATAAAGATGTGCATACGTTTAAGGGCGCCCTTGTTTGGTGCCCAGTAGGTATGCCACACATACATATTTTTAAATTTATAAAATTAATTTATAGTTTTTATTTTTATGAGTTTTTTTAGTATGAATACATAATATACATATATATTACTATGATATAGTAATACCGCAGAAATTCCCTAAAATAAACTAGAACGGGACCAGAAAATCACTTCATTATACAAAAATTATATTTTTCCACTTTTATTAAAGCGAAGCTTTTTTAAAATAATCCGGTATTTGACTTTGGATTATACTCTTCCATTTTTCAAGTTTTCTTCCAGAGATTCAAGTTTTCAAGATAAATGCTACTTTGCTGTGACTATTTCACTTCGTTCATTTTCACTTCGTCATACAGGCAACTGCTGACAAAATTGCTAGTGATGGGACTTTCTTATTTTTTCTGTTATTAATTTTTTACTTTTTTCTCGGCACAGAGTGTTATTAATATGCATAACATTTTATGTTATTTTATTTTATGTATTGTTTGAAAAATCATTATATGGAGACAAAAACACATGAGAGTTCAATTTGCAGCTGCAAAATTTGTTCATTATAATGAAAGATTCAATGGTTCTAAATACACTTAAAGTAGAACGATAAAGCCGTGTTTTTTAAATCAATTCATAGTAGGGAGAACTTCATTATATAGAAGTTCACTATAGGGAAATTCATAGGTGTCCGCAGAAATTTTTCGAGGGGGGAAAAGGTATGCATTGGTGTGCACTTATATGAAAATTATGATATGAAAATGTAACGTTTTTTCGTCCAGGGGGCAAGTGTCCCCCCCCTGATCTCCCCTGGTTACGACCTTGTGGAAGTTTGACTGCATATATATTTACGCATGAAAAATAAGTTTAATAAAAACTGGTAAGAAATGATCTTCGACTGGGCCGACATTAAAATACCCCCACGACAGTATATTCAAAGCCTTAAGCAGCCAATAAAATGTTTATCTGTTAAAACATTTTCTCCATAGCTTTAAAGGAAAATATTAGCTCTTATTTTTTGATAAAGTCACTTTGTATGGGAGATAGGCGTGGTTTTCATTCGATTTAGATAAAGTTTATACTCAAAGTGAATATTAAATATTAAAGTCCATATGCAAAATTTCAAGTCCATATATTAATTTTTGTGGATTTCTAAGAGATTCAACCGTGTCGATAAAGTCACTTTGTAGGCGTGGTTTTCATTAGATTTAGCTCATTTTTTAACTTGATCTTTATTTCTTAAATAAATAAATATCGAACTTCGTGATGATAGCTTGAAAATCACGGCTGTAATCGTGATCACAGAGAGATAGACAGACGGACGGACCTACATACAGACGGACAGACAGAAAGACAGACGGACATGGCTAAACCCACTCGGGGGATAATGCTGATCAAGAACATATACACTTTTCTATACCTACCACGCCTCTTTATGGGCGTTATAAACGGAGTAAATTAATTTACCCCTTTTACGTGCTTTACATCCAAATCCCAAATTGTGTTAAAGGTAAGCTTGAAATTTTTGATAAAAATTTCTTAATAATAATGTTCTATTTCCTTCAACTTTGTTCTATTTTGAACATAGAAATTTCTATTTAAATTAAGGGAACTTTTATTTTGCGTATAATATTTTTGACTTTTTAAATATGCTAGTGGTCTTCATGAAAACTAACAGAACCTATTTCATTCCAATCTCTGAAATAAATGCTAGTTAGTATATGTCCTATATTTCTTGATTTTAATGAGTTATCTGGTATTATGTGGTAACCCAGATATTTATGTCACGTTGTTTAGAGTGCTTTAACCCTGGTAAGTTTCTCCAGAATTTGTCTTTTGGTTTTTCTTTCTCTTTCTTTATTAAAATAGAGCAATTTCGTTTCCTTCTGTCCTTTGTGTCTCGGTAACCATAGGATCCAGACCCAGTTTTGTAACCCAAGCGTGTTAGGTTTGTCAAGACACTCCATCACCAGTTTTGAGGTAACCTGATGGTATTCAGTGCCTTGATGGCCTTGACTGTCGGAGAGGATAGCTATGTTTTGGTTCCGGTATTTACGCTTCAAGTTAAAATGTACGCACCTGCCTTTCGCGTATATTTCCGCTTGGAATATGCTACTGTTTTTGCCCATGGATGCGAAGTATTTGATTCCTGGCCCGTAAACTCCCGCTCAGGTCCCTTCTTCGTTTTGAGAACCGTCGGTATACCATGTAATCATGTACTGGTTTATGTTATAGGTTTCTGATACACCGTCCAGTAAGTTTTCCGCCCAGATAACTTAGCCATACGCAATCATGGGGCGTACGATCATTGTATATATCCATCGCAATATTTTTGGAGGGCAGGCCAGCTTTTTCCTGTGATGGATCTGCAGATCAGAAATGTTCTAACCGCCTTCTTTGATATTTCGTTCAAATGTGTTTTCAAAAGTAGTTTTTGGTCTATTAATACTCCCAACAATTTAACTTCCCTTTGGAATGCTATCTTTATCCCATCTAGCTTTATAGGATTAAGGTGTTTAAGTTTATATTTCCTTGTAGATGGTACAATGGTAGTTTTTTGTTGCATTTATGTTCAGTCCCACCTTATTGCACCATTTTTTTTTTGTCACCTTTAGGCCCATTTCAATTCTACAAACAGGGTTTAGGAGATGTATATTAATACATAATAGTTTATATATTTTTAAAAATATCTGCGCCCAATTTTTCGCAATAGCGAAATGCGGCCCCTAGTGAATGTTTCTGTATTTGTGTGAACCAACATAAATATGAAAAGTGCTGTATTTATGAAAAACAACACTTCTCCCTTATCTCTTAGTTCTTTGTGATTAGGTTGTTGTCAGCATCGCCTCTCAAAAGCCTAGAGATATTTTTGTCTGTCCAGTGAGCTCTGGATATCTGCCACTAGATCAGTGTTGCCAATTCAGTGCTTTTAGCACTAGATGTAGTGCTTTTTGATGTTCCAATACGCGTTTTTTGTTTTAAACACTAAGTGAAAAAGCACCCACATTAGTGCATTTTCATTTTGAGTTTAGTGCTTTTAGTGCATTCTGATTGTTAACCTAGGAATATTTTCTTGCAGCCCTGAATTTAGAAATTAATATTAATTTCGAACGTATATTTCTGAAATATGGTGTTTTATTAAAAACTAGATGTTTTGATTCTTTTGGGCATGAAGGTTCGAGCAAAAAAAAAGAGACGATTTTTAAAACTGCTCTCATTTTAACATTTTTCAAATTATCAATTTAATTTTTTTTTATGTGAGAGTAGACGTAATTCTTCACATTTTTCCGTACTTGCTTGTCTCTTTATGTCTCCCCACCCTTTTATAGCGCTCGCAAGATGACTACTCAAAAATGAGTAGGGTGATAAGTGTTCTCGGAAACCAGACGTCGGATGGAGACGCGAAAGGCGGCATTTTTTTGGTAATACGTCAGACCGATACTGTTTAAGGGATTTTGAAAAAATCTCAAAAATATTGAAAATTGACAAAATGCGGGCATTGACAAAAAAAAACAAAAGTGTTTCATGAAAGTTTTTTAGCTGGATCAAAAAAAAAAAAAAAAAATAATGTGTTAGTAAAAAGAACACATGTTTTTTATCATATACTCGATACTCAGAAAACTTTACATAAGTTTTTCGTGTTCATTATAAGAAGTAACTCATTTTTTCTACTTTTAGGTTTATTTTTTAGTGCTTTTTACTCAAAATTACACGTTTTGTTTTTCAAGTTGGTGCCTTTTGGCTTGGATTCGTTGGCAACACTGCACTAGATCCCCGTTTTCATCGCAGCAGGAAGAGGCCCTGGTTTATCTTCTCGAAAAACTTGCAGGCTTCATTTCTGCCGCTATGCATCTTAATTTTCTCGACCTCACGCTTCTTCCTCTCATTTTTTTTTCCACCCAAAGAGCGTGTCTCTTTTCTCACAGTATAATGTTTATTAAATTTTGTTTCAGGCTGCTTTTTGTTTCAGAAAAATAGAATCAGGTAACACTTAACATTAATTGATAGCCGAAAAAAGAGTTTTTAAAATTTCACTTGTGAAATTTATTTTGCTGTTCTTTGTGAATTTTCCATCCCCTTCAAGATGGTATTTCAAATCAAACGGAAAATACAGTGGTGAAAAGCTCTGTGCACATTCAACAGTAGATGTAAGAGTCCACCTTTATTTACAGTTACAAAAGTTAAATTGAACAAACACACCTTGACGGAATTTAGTCAGCATCGAATAGCATTTAAGCAGCTGCAACAACAAACAGTAGTTGTAATTCACTGAAAATGAACCCACCGCATTAACAACAACCACACAAACCGTGCAACGAACACCTCCAGCCCACTCTATGGCTATGAACGAACAAACACGCGACAAAACATTAGAGCTGCAGTAAAGAGCAGAACAAAGCAGGCTTCTGAATGTTCTCTCCATGTTGATTTACATCAGTTGCAAATCGAACTCTGTCTCAGTTGGACACATAAGGATGAAACGGGTCGATGAGGTGCGTGTCTAGGCTGTCCCAGAAAATAGTTGCTTCATATTAAGTGTTAAAGTGTGATTTTTTCTTATTTGCAAATTTTGCCGTTAAAACCATAAGAATATTAAAAAAGAAACAAAGAAATGAATAAATTAAATGTCAACGATTTGGTTTGAAAAACTACAAGAAAACTAAAAGAAGTTTCAAGGAGAAAATTACTTAAATTACCTTGAGAGTGTTTCTCTGCTTTGCCATGTTTTTTTTTTTTTTTAGAAAAAATCAATTGAATAAAAAAGCTAACGCCTTTTTAATAATCTTTGAAGAAAATATTTCGAAGTATTTGAAAGTAGCATAAGAAAGTTTAGAAGCCTCTACATTAAAAAAAACCTGGTATAAGAAAGTTTAGTTCACGTGGCAAAGAGCAACACCTTCCCACAAGAAGTGATACAATTATTTTTTTACCATTACTGTAATCTACAGTCATTTAAGGAAAATCATTGATGTAAAACATTCTGCCGTATAAATCGTTTCTGGGAGAGCAAGTAAAGGGAAGAGGCCAGCTAGCGTACGTAAACATCTTAATTTTAAGTTCTTGAGCCTTAAGTAGCGCCACAAAGTCAACTTAATCAACCGAATCTCGTTTATTACTTGCTATAAAAATGACAACAACCAAGATATGCGGCAATTTCTAGCACCTCATCATTATATACGCAGCGCTCATCAAACACAGATGTGCTGCTCCTCACGCAATCAAACCCAGAATTAAAACATAGCAAGAATAACAACGATCTGGATAACAAGCGGATAACTGCTACCCCCGCTAGTGTATCTGATTTAATTTAAGACCCTCATAAACTGTGATTCAATTAGAGATTGAGTGTGTGTCGTCACGTTTTTAGATGGATTCAAGTACCAGAATGCAGTCGGCTTCATACCAAAAGACGTTTTTACTCATCTTTTGCTGCTGCCTAGCCTTGGCTAACGTTGGTAATTATGAAAAACTATCCTCACTTTTTTTTACTCTTTATATAGCTTAAGCTTTGTATATAATTCAATTATTGAGTTTAAAAATAAAAAAACCAATACTTAGGCTCATAGACGATTTTTGCTTTTCATCTCTTATCCTCCTTCTGTGACTGTTTGCGTGACCCAACTCACAGTTTAAATTAAAGTATGTTGGAGCATTGACAGATCTGACAGTTATTCACGCATGAGAGCCATGAAGATTTACAAATACTTTTGTGCGATATCGCTTTAAAGTTCATGTATGGGCTAAGATAAGGCGAAAATAAATAAGTTTCGCAGATTTACAAATGATTAAGGGTACCCCGTACATCAAATAAATATATAGAAACAACAAATCTGCAATTGTTCAATAACTCTTTGAAATGTTGAAACTAAAGTAACAGCAAGGTCTGTGAGGTGAGATGAAAAAATAGCAAGAAAATTTATAAAAAATATAATAAATATGAAAACTCGGATTCTCTTTGAACATCTTAGATTATTGAAGTGCGTTTAGATCGCATTATCAAGTTCACTTATTATTGTTTTAAGGCACTTAATTACCATTTATCTGAAGCTACGCGTTAGTGGCAAACGAGAGAGAGAGAGAAAGAGATAGTTAAAATCTTCATATTTTTGCTCTTCAGTCATAGTTTGTAGTTATATTTAATCTTGACTAAATTTCAATCAGAACCTTAAACTTTCTTGTGCTCGATCAGAAATAACCCTCTAGGAAATGGAAGCATTCCCGAATATAAGCAGGCTTAATTCCACGACAGTGGCGTAAATAGGGAGAGATTTAGGGGATAGATCCCCCCTTCGATAGAATTTTTTGCGCTAATTCACAAAACAGTCTAAAGTGAAGATGGAAGAAGAAATTTATTGTATGGGCTACGCCTTAAAATTATAAATTTCTTCTTCTGGCAAAATGTGAGGCCTCGCTGCTATATTTTTTCATACAATACAAATGGATGCTTGCATATTTCTGGCTTGATTGCATGCATATTTGCACTCCTTGTGTATTGTTTGCTAAAGGTGGTGCACAAGGGTCTCAACCATTGGGAACACTTGTCAGAATAAAGTTCGACAACCGGAAGAAGCAATATTGGTTTTAGTCTAGACGCATATGTATTAGTATTTTTTTCTATGCACTTATCATATTTGTTTTCTCTGAAATGAAATTTCAATATATTTACTAATTAAATGGATGCAAAAATGTCTGCACAATTAGTTCTTATTGTTATATTGTGCTATAATTGGTGCCTGATTTTTATAATAACTCTTATAATTTTACTTAACTTACCAATAACATCAGACGATCGATTTGTGCATGAATCAAATGACAGACATATTTTACGCGAGGATTTTCCAAGATTTGTACCGTCAGCTTCGAGTACAGGTTAAGTTTTTTACTTTTTTGTTCGACACATTGTATACATACATGTATAGGTGATACTCTTGCCAACCTACTAGTTGAAAATCTTCAGCAATGTAACCTGGACGTTTCATTCTTGATCGGTGAAGGATACGACGAAGCAAGCAATATGTCTGGCAGACTTAAAGACCTTCAAGTGATAATAAGAGAAAAGCATGCACCACATGCTCTCTACGTTCATTGTGTGGCTCATTCCTTTAACTTGACCTTCATTCCAAACTAAATACCAGCCATGAGATACTGTCTGAACACAATCGAAAAAGTTTACGATATTTTTAATACACCGAAATGAATGGTTTTTCTAGAAAAATTCTAGAAAAAAAGCACTTAATAAAAATGTTCATTTAATAATTGAATATATGTATCTATTAATAATAATATAATAAACTGGCCATTGATATTAATTTTTCTGATCGGTCGTCACCTCTCTTAAGACAATGGCAAACCTTAGAGAGTAAATAACGCCATGTAAAGCTTCTTGAGAATATGGCACTATGCACATGCACTGTGCACAGTCGGCATAAAACTAGTAGGCTCGGTTCTCGAGCAATTATGTACAAACATTTAATAACACGCACAACACAATTTGATCATAAGAAGTTCGATGAAAGTCCTTTCAAGGGCTTAAATGGTCAGTTTATTGTTATTATTATTATCACTAAGAATTTGTATAACTTTTAAGACTTATGAATACTTTTGGTATGAAACTAACAGATTTTTTTTTAAATTAATAAGACGAACAATTTCGCAAATGAAAATTACGATAGTAGGTAGATTTGTGTTGATTGCAATGGGCGAAAGAGTCGAATCTAAGCGAAATGCAGTCAACCTTTTACATCTTTATTCGGGTAAAACAAACAGAAAATTATTTTTATCATTACATATAGAAGATACACTCTCCTTTTACCTCGAAACATTTAGTCCAGCGGTCTTTCAACATTTCGATACCTATGTAATAGAATGATTTGGACGTGGTCATACGCTTTAACTTTTCTTTATTTCTTTGCTCATTTTTAATCGACTGAAATCGAAAAATTACCCATATTTGGGTATGGGTACTTACAAATTTGTGGATGGAATTGCTTTATCAACTTGCCTCCGATTAAAATTTACATGTTACTCGTCTTCCTGCTACTTTTAGAACACCCCACAAATCTTTCTCTTGATTACTCTTCCTTCACACTAATATTATTATATTTATATTTTTTAAATTTTTGTCACAGTTCAAAAAAATTGTACTTAATAAATTTATATACACAGCCTTTGTGATTATAAGGTAATCATCAGCGATCTTATTTGTCAGTCATTAAGAGAAATATGGTGGCCTAAATTTTACAACTAAAAAACTAAAAAAGCATCCTAGTTTTTTGCGTTTCACCAAAAGAATCTTTTCGTTTTCATGTATAAACATCAACATAAATCGGTTAAATGGCTTTGGGCAGGCTCCTAAGTCAGCAAGAAATTAACCTCTTGCAAATAAAAATGAATGTACGTTTGTGCGTCCTGAATACATTTCTACACCGTTCATTTGATCGCTATAAAACTTTGTGTATAGAAAAAACTTTTTTTGGAACGGGGCGGGTTTTAAGGCTATCAATTTTGATCCACCTCGAACACCAGAGGGTTGTGTAGTACAACCTACAGTACGCTGTAGTACAAATTTTTAACAAAACTGTCTAAAGCTCACAAACCGCTGATGCGATTAGAAAGAAAATCGGTATATAGTGGTTTTCAGGTACAACAAGTGTTTTGGTGCTATTTTCTTTGATCCTACTTGAACACCAGATAGCGCTGTATTACAAATCTTTTGCAAAACCACCAAAAAATCCCAAACCTCTCATACGATTAGAATGAAAATTGGTATATAGAGGTTTTCATGTACGCTGAGTGTTTTACTGCTATCTCTTTTTACCCATCTTGAACACCAGAGGACGCTGTAGTACAAAATTTTGCAAAACCACCTTAAACTCCCAAACCGCTCATGCGATTAGAATGAAAATTGGTATATAGTGGTTTGCAGGTACGATGAGTTTTTCAACACTATCTTTTTTGATCCACCTTGGACACCCGATGGCGCTGCAGCACAACTTTTTTACAAAATCGCCTAAAACTACAATATGCCTACAATAGGCATATTTTTAGTTTTTTTTTGTTTTTTTGGTTACATATCTAAATATTTACAATCTATAAAAGTTTTCTTAAATTTAGTAAAATTAAAAAAATGTTCGTTATTTAGATACCAACAACACTTACATGTCTTCAATACTGCGAAAATATTGCTTACAATGAAATTTTAGAAGCGAGATCTTTCCCTTAACAAAACCGGTGCACCAAGATTTGATATAAAGATTTTACGTTTAACATAAAAAAAATTCCGTCAATTTGACACCAAAAACATGAACATTTCTTGAAAACTATGAAAAGTTTTAGTACAACGATATACTATTTTATGCAACATCGTCGCTCAAAAATGGGAAAAAAACAATCAGAAATTTAATTTTGTGAGTTTCGATTCAAATATCTCCGCTGCTTTTTTATACATTTTGTTAAATTTTTTGTCTTTAAGCTTCATCAAAATACTACGAAGAAATTATTGCAAAAATACCATTAGTTTAGTATATATATATATATATATATATTTTAAATATTTTTTTCAAAAACGGTCTGAAATATTGGAGTTTTCCTCAAAAAAAGGCTTATAAATTGTTTTTTTTTTAAAATAATTTAAATTCAAATTTTCAACTCTTTTTCAAAGGCTATAACACTTATAGTTAAGCAAAAGTTGTTTCAATTTTACGCAAAAATTAAAAACCGTTTTTGTGATTCAAAAACCAAAGTTGATTTTTTTAAAGAAAATTTTTTTTCAATATTGTGGTTTTATATTTTTGAATAAATTTACAAGTAACAAAAATAGTTTATTAGAAAAATTATCTTAGTATCATTTGCGGTCTGCTTGCTTATCTATCGTCTATAGCAAACATGTCCAGGTAGTTGCCCGGGCCATACGGGCCCTTTATACAAATTGTTTTCTATCTTAATTTTGTCTTTGCGATGAGCCAAGTC
The DNA here is from genome assembly GCA_943735915.1 of Pherbina coryleti. Lineage (NCBI taxonomy): Eukaryota > Metazoa > Arthropoda > Insecta > Diptera > Sciomyzidae > Pherbina > Pherbina coryleti. The sequence continues at coordinate 81,226,984 of OX030951.1, forward strand.
ATTCTTTGACTGATCTGCAAAAAACAACAACACAAACCGACTCGTTCAGTGTTCAGCACATTTTCCAGCGAACTTTACAAAAACAATTGCATGCAAAGCCAAAATAAAATAACGCACACTCGATGATGTCGATGCTGATCATTCCGTGCTGATTGTCCCGTTACTTGTGTGTCGAGTAATTTTTCGTGCAAGCATTGTTATTGTAATAGAAATTAATCCTTGCCGCAGTGCACTGGCACATAAAATAGAGTTCATTGAATTGTCATCATTGTAATATCTCAAACATTGAATATATTTGAAAAAAATAAACCACATTTTCTTACAGTGTACTTCATGACATGTGATTTTATTGCATTGTAATTGTTTTTTGTTCTGTTAGATTTTTTGCCAAACACAACGAGCAACATTTTGTGTTTGTTTTTTTAAGTTTTGGCTCTCGCTTAAAATTTCTTGGGCCTCAATGTTCTATAGATATAAAAAGCAAAACGCTGTCTGTGTGATGGCTAGAAACTCCAAAACTACTGAGCCGATAGAGCTGAAATTTTGGCAGTACATTTTTTTTAAGTACGAGATGGTTTAGGGAAAGAAATTCTGCCACACCCGCTTTTACCGTGCACAAATCAATACAAAATCTATATATTAGAAGGTTTTGGTGGTATTAGACTAAAATTTGATAGTTTAGTTTGTATGCTCACTGTCGGCAACTGTACTAAAACTGGGTAATGTCCATCTACTAGAAAACTGGGATGGGCATTGTATAAGGGGGTGTGGCTGCGCCCATACAATTAAAATTTGTAATATCGAATAGCTTTGGAAGTAAAACTAACTATTTACTATTTGGTACTGTCCTGCTACTGAGAAACTGTAACGTGCTGTGGAAAATGACAGTGGTGTCAAAGTATGGGTCTAAGAAAGGTTGCTGGGCGCAGCAACTCGCGCCGGGAAAAGTTTTCCATAAAAATCATCGAATCCAAATTTATTTTTCATCGCCAATATCGAGGTTAGAGTCGCAATTTCGACTGGTGTAGTAGCCGGTCGCGTTTGTTTTGAAAAATGCCAAAAAAAAAAACCAATAAAAACCTATTAAACACACACAAAAAGACTAAATACGCATTAAAATGGCGTTTTTGGGGTGACACGTTTCATTTTGAAAACGGATATGTATAGATATATCACAAACGCTATTATATTTCTTAAGAACAACATTAAACCAACACGATTGATATACATATTTACCTTGAATTTGTGTTGAGTAGTTGGCATAAAACACGATAAATTCACTCGATCAAAAAAAATTTTGAAAAAAATTGTTACCACTGTTTTGGAAGAGCAAAACACTGTACGTCTGAACGCTTCGCTGCTTCATGAAAAACTGTGCGGCAATGAAAGCAACACGTGACGGTATGACACTTGGTTATATGTAAACGCGCTGTCAAAATTTCACAGGGGAAACGCTCCACTCACCGAAACGTTTCACCCCACCGCACACTAATATTTATCGGTGATCTTAACCTTAGCGCCCGAGATATTTAGTCGCAATCTTCAGCAAAGTTGTACTTACTATTCAGATGAGCAATTTATAAACAATGGCTGATAACATAAACTGTGACCTTTGCCTACTTAATAAAAGGACTTTTTGAATTTAACACCCCTATTATGGATTTTCATACGATATACGATAGACGCATGCAAGCGTATCGTAAAAATCTAGCTTTCGTATTATCGCTTTCATACGGCCGATAGATAGACTATTGTGAAATTCAGTAATTTTTATTTACATTTTACTCTGATTTAAGGGAAAACAGCTGGAATTCTAAAACTTGAGTTATTTCAACATATTAAAAAGTTTAAAAATAAAATATATAAACATGATAGAATTGCGTTCTATATTAGTGGAGAAAGCGATGAGACACGCATAGAGCTGTGGAAAGAAGGCAGTTGAGGGATGCTTTCAATCCTTTAGAAATGATCTCGACAATGTAAGTAGCTCATAGAGTTTTTAATAATTATTTAATAATTATTAAATATAGAGTATTTTTGCAAGTTTCATTCTAATTTTCGAAAAAAAAACTTAAAAAATTTATATACAATTTCAACTATCGGCCAAGAAAAGTGAGCCGCTTGCAAACGTATGAAATTGAACAGCTAACCCGATACGTATCGTTTCGTAATATCATATTTTTACGATAAACGACAAACGCTTACTATCGGATTTAATTCGATAAACACAATTTCGTAATACCACACAACAGAATGCAAGCGTTTATCGTGTATCGTACACATCGTGTATCGTACACACAAGAACTGGAACAAAATTTTAATGAACACGAACAATGAACTGTTCCTTAAAATTAAGAACAACGATTCATTGAACCAAAGAATTCGTTCTTTGGGGCAATGAATAGTTCTTAAAAATCAATTAATTTCGCTTTATGACGAGATTCTTTGATTTTAAGAACAATATTTGGTTCAGTGAAGGTGAATATTGTTGGTTGGAAAATCTGATTCAGTAATTTTTTTAAAGTAATTTTCGATTTAACTTTTTTCATTGGTCGTATAAATCTTGAACGAAGTGGAATATGGCCGAATGCTTATAATTGAAGGATTATTAATTTTTTGCGGTTACTTAAGCTACGTTCAGATATTTTCATACAGCAGTTTTTCAATGTGATAGGTTATGTCGGCCGTGGCTGAACGCACTAACAATAGTGGACCTTTCAATGCAAATTATACTAACAGCGAGGTTCGAATCTCACCTGGCGTAGAATATTTTTTCAGTTAAAATTAATATTTCTAATCGGCCGTCAGCTTTCTGCAGGAGTTATTTTTGTTGAAGTATCTCAAAATTTCTCAAAAAAAAGTGGAAAAAAATTTGCTAAATATGGCACAAACATTTAAAGGGATGGCAAGGGTTTCAGCGTATAAGAAACACTTTGTTTTTTTTGAGAATTTTTTTCATAGATATTGATAGAGTAAATTTATTTAAACCTTTTGTACATTATTTAGTATCATTTCAAAACATTCTATAATTTTTTGTGCGAAAATATTGACAAGCCGGTGACAAAGCTTTTACAAGAACGTCTTTGGAAAAAGACGATTTGCGGTGTTCACTGAATCTCAGCTGGAAATTATCCGAAATCAAAGATCATTAAAATTAAGTCAAAAGAAATTTGAATCGAAACGATTTCTGATTATTAATTTTTTTTTTCATTTTAAAATTTTTGGTAATCATTTGAAGTGAAAACTGCTATTTTTTTACCAAAAATTCCGGCATTTTGTAAGTGGAAAACTTATTTAATGTAAGAAAAAATCTCAAACTTATATTTGGGAGAGGTAATTTATATGTAGAGAGTGTGTTCCAAGTTTGAAATGAATTGGTAACGTAGTTTTTAAATGGCAGTGAACACAGATAATGTACAAAAGGTGTGAATAAATTTGCTCAATCCATATAATTAAAAAAAATTCGTAAAAGTGTTTTTTTTTTACCACCTTAATCAGCCGCATCATATGGGGTCACATGACCTCAGTGTGATCTCTTCAGATTCAAGAGTTATATAATTTCAATGATAATTTCTTGCGCCCTTACATCCGTTTTATAAGCTATCCAGATCTATGGCTTCTATTATCGAAATTAGCAACAAATTAAGACGTTTATGGAAAAAAATACAAATAGGTAAGATTAGGTTGTGTTACGCATAGGATTAAGAATCTGGTTTTTTTGCTCTACTGTAGAAAAAGCATTCGAATTGATTTTGTTGGCGCATTTGACGATTTGTTCTTGGGTGTAATATTTAGTATGTCAGATATTGCATTGTAGGCCCAAGAGAATTAGTGATCGATGGTTTTCATCGTCCATTTATGTGCTTCATGTAATATTTTTAGTTGTTTTCAAAGAATCTCATTAGAAATAGTACAGTTATATTTAAGGGTTGTTGATTGAGTGTATGGCATAACCAAAAGGCAGTCTGGGTCAGTCTGGCAGTCAGCGCTGATAAATATTTTTTTTATTCATGTGTACATCTTATAAAGCAAGAAAATGTTTATTTTAACGGAAGTGGAAGTTTGGAATGTTTGTCCTCTTTAATTTGGATTTTACGAATGTTTTAATTGTATCACGTTTGGTTTCCGAACCTGTATGTGTCTTAAGTATCATCTATGTCAGTCTTGGCAGTAGTACGAAGAGGGCTCCCCACCCAAACTGGAATCATTCTGCACGCTCCACCATTTGTTTAACTGTGCAGCAACGCTTTTAATTATTCAATGACTTGTAAGCATGAGAAGAAAACGACGACAGCAGCACGAGTAGCACAAAACTTGCTCTACATTTGGATGAATGGTGCTGAGACCGACAACAGAAGCACCCAAGCAGCCACCCAAAAAAGACCAGCAGACGCCGCCGTCCGCTGCGGACGTGAACTATTTCGGATGTACGTAGTTTTTCACCTTCACCGCGTATATGTTTGCGCCTCGAAGTGCTCCTAACAACAACACCTCCCTCCATCACCAAATGCAACGGCACATGCCGACATGCAATGCTTCTCACGTGACGTCGTCGTAGTGTTCCTTGTACCTGCTTTGAACTTCAAATGCTCTGAAAATCGATGCATGCGCAAATGTGTCTCTTAAGGCAGGATTTTATTGTGCTCGTTTTAGAGATTGGATGAGAGTGGTTCTCATATTTCCAAAAATAGATTTGGTGAACATTCGCTCATTTTTTGACATGTGCTAATGTCAAACAGATGGTTGGTTCTTAGCATGGTACCAGGACATGCAGAGTTGTTTTTTTTTATTTTGCTTTAGTTACTCGTATTGTTGTTGACGCTTTCGATATAGCTGTCGACGTGTCATTGTTATTGTTGTTGTTTTCGTTGAAAATAAGTTGGTCTCATGCGTTTATCCATTCTTTACATATTAAATATAAATATAAATATAAATATAAATATAAATATAAATATAAATATAAATATAAATATAAATATAAATATAAATATAAATATAAATATAAACATAAATATAAATACAAATATAATTATAAATATAAATATAAATATAAATATAAATATAAATATAAATATAAATATAAATATAAATAAAAATATAAATATAAATATAAATATAAATATAAATATAAATACAAATATAAATATAAATATAAATATAAATATAAATATAAATATAAATATAAATATAAATATAAATATAAATATAAATATAAATATAAATATAAATATAAATATAAATATAAATATAAATATAAATATAAATATAAATATAAATATAAATATAAATATAAATATAAATATAAATATAAATATAAATATAAATATAAATATAAATATAAATATAAATATAAATATAAATATAAATATAAATATAAATATAAATATAAATATAAATATAAATATAAATATAAATATAAATATAAATATAAATATAAATATAAATATAAATATAAATATAAATATAAATATAAATATAAATATAAATATAAATATAAATATAAATATAAATATAAATATAAATATAAATATAAATATAAATATAAATATAAATATAAATATAAATATAAATATAAATATAAATATAAATATAAATATAAATATAAATATAAATATTAATATAAATATAAATATAAATATAAATATAAATATAAATATAAATATAAATATAAATATAAATATAAATATAAATATAAATATAAATATAAATATAAATATAAATATAAATATAAATATAATTATAAATATAAATATAAATATAAATATAAATATAAATATAAATATAAATATAAATATAAATATAAATATAAATATAAATATAAATATAAATATAAATATAAATATAAATATAAATATAAATATAAATAGAAATATAAATATAAATAGAAATATAAATATAAATATAAATATAAATATAAATATAAATATAAATATAAATATAAATATAAATATAAATATAAATATAAATATAAATATAAATATAAATATAAATATAAATATAAATATAAATATAAATATAAATATAAATATAAATATAAATATAAATATATATATAAATATAAATATAAATATAAATATAAATATAAATATAAATATAAATATAAATATAAATATAAATATAAATATAAATATAAATATAAATATAAATATAAATATAAATATAAATATAAATATAAATATAAATATAAATATAAATATAAATATAAATATAAATATAAATATAAATATAAATATAAATATAAATATAAATATAAATATAAATATAAATATAAATATAAATATAAATATGAATATGAATATAAATATAAATATAAATATAAATATAAATATAAATATAAATATAAATATAAATATAAATATAAATATAAATATAAATATAAATTTAAATATAAATTTAAATATAAATATACATAAATATAAATATAAATAAAGGGTCCGCCAAATACTTTTTTTTTTTGAAAATGCTATAAAAAAAAAAACTGCTGAATATTTTCTAAATTTCGTTTTTTATTTGAATGTACAAGCCTTCCGGTTAATAATGGAAAATAATTTCATTGAAATGGCTGCCTCGGCTGGCCATGCCTACACGATCGGTCCAATTTTTAAGCACATTATCGATTGTGTGTAGCTATATTTCACCAATGGCTTCACGAATATTGTCCTTTAAAGCGTCAATTGTCTCTGGCTTGTCGGCGTAACACTTATCTTTGAGGGCACCCAACAAATAATAGTCCAACGGTGTCAAATCGCAGCTCCGAGGTGGCCAAACGACATCAGCTCTGCGGCTGATAATGCGATCTTCAAAAACAGGTCGCAAAACATCGAGTGTAGCTTCGGCTGTGTGGCACGTAGCGCCGTCCTGTTGAAACCAAATGTTGCCAATATCGTCCTCTTCAATTTTTGTGAACAAAAATTCGTTTAACATGGCCCGATAACGATGGCCATTGACTGTAACGGCCACTCCTTGCTCATTTTCGAAGAAAAATGGCCCAATTATGCCTCTGGACCAAAATCCGCACCAAACAGTGACTCGTTTTGGGAGCATCGGCTTTTCAATGTATACGTGCGGGTTTTTTGTGCCCCAAATGCGACAATTTTGCTTGTTTACATATCCGCCAAGATCAAAATGAGCTTCATCTGAAAAGATGATTTTTTTGGCAAAATCGGCATCTTCTGTAAGTCGATCGCAGACCCACTCAGCGAAGCGAAAACGCATTGGATGGTCAGTTGGCCTCAATTCCTGAACCAATTGGACTTTGTATGGCGTCATACCAAGGTCTTTATGAAAAATTCGTCTCAATGATGTCTCCGAAATGTTCAATTGTTGAGAACGACGGTGAATTGATTTTGATACCGCTTCACGCACACTTTTTGTCACAGCAGCAATATTCTCGGGTGTACGCACTGTTTTTGGCTTTTCACGCTTTGGTTTATCGATGAGGATGCCAGTTTCTTTCACTTTTTTCACAAGATAACGAACATACGGAGCTGAGGGTGCTTCTGTTCTTCCAAAATCCGTACGCAATTTTCGCACACATTCTGCAACATTACCATGATTTTCAAAGTAATGTCGCAATATTTCCCAGCGTTGTTCAAGCGTATACACAACCATATTCGTTCAGCGGAAGGATAAAACTAATTATCTGTCAAATCAGACAAGTGCTAAGTGTTACCATTCACGAAATAAGCACTAGTTGAAAAAAAAATGTTAGATGGCGGTTAGTTAAAAATAAGTGCATTTTAACCGTTGAAATGAATTTCTGTGCCTGAATTGAATTGAAAATTAATTTTACTTCGCTCAAAATTTTTGAAACGGCAACACTGATTGAGAGAACTTCGTGCATTCGATCGTGTACGTAAAGTTTTCGAGTCGCATCTCGCGTGGTACTACGGAAATAACGAATATTAACATTATCCACGCCCATGTATACATTTTATTTAAATATTTACGTGGATAAATCAAATATTTTCTTTACAACTCGTTTTTTTCCGTATTTAAATTTTATCTATACCACACAGTGAAGCTTCTGACTTATTTCAAACAGCTGAAATAACCGACAAGCAGCAACAACATCACACTCTGTTCCTGCAGTTTATCAATTAAGTTTTTAGAATTAAGATTCTTGCTTCTCGCTGAATACTCCTTGTAGGGACGTAACGATACAAGTAAATACAAGTAAGTATCGATACTTTTGTTTCGATACCCAGTATTTTTGGATCCGATATTTTTTTTCCGATACTTATTTGGTATCGATAAATAATTACTGGTATCGAATCATTTTTGTGTGTAAACAGCTCAAAGAAAATGTTAACAAAAAAACGCATTTTCGAACGCTTCCTAAAATCTGATGTTTATTTTCTTTGTTTCATTCGCTTTTATTTTCATACCAACCATTATTCGTGCTTCTTCTTTTCAAAAATACCTAGGCCGATTTTGAAGAAATAATATTGTTTTTAAGTGTATTTGTTTTTAATGAATTTAAGCTATTTAAGTCTGTAATTTATTGTTAGATTAAAAAAAATTTATATTTATACACATTTTTATAATTATAAAGCTATGGTTCGTATTCTTCAGTCCAAATACAATTTTGATGGTTTATGCAAAAATCAAAATCCAAAAATCCAAAAAATCCAAGTTATCGTTAGTTTTGCCTATACTTGGAAAACGTTTATATTTGTTTTACCTGACTATTGTATTAGTTTTTTATAATAATATATATTTTTTGTTAATTTGTTTTTTGTTTTGATCTTTTGTTAAAAATTAAATAAAATTGAATTATTTTTTTTTAATTTTTTCTTACTGTTTTTATTTAAATACCTTTTATATTCTATTTTAAAATAGTTCTTAATAAAGCTGAATTTTAAAAAATTATGATTTGACGTCACTTTGCTGCAAAACACTCATACAAATTTTACATAAAATTGTTTCATACCGGGACGTATGAGTGATAATTATTTTTAACCGAAAAGTATCGATATGAGTAGGTATCGATACTTTGTTCCTACTTATATGAGTAGTATCGGAAAATTTTCCAAGTACTACTCATATGAGAAAGTATCGATACTTTAGTGGTATCGTTACGTCCCTAACTCCCAGTTTGTTATAGTTCTCGTTTGGTTTTTGTAATGAAAATTATATAGCCTAGATATTTAGCCAAGATGCTTCGTGAGTGCGATGGATGAGATTTTGTGGGGATCTGAGCGTAGCTCAGCTTCTTGGCTTTAACATCTAGGCTATATATTTTTCAATACAAAAACCAAGCGAGAACAAACCATTGATAACATATTTAATTTAAATATGTTGTTTTTAATTTCAATATTTTTATTTAAATTTTCTTTAAATGCGATAGTTTTTTTTTCAAATAGTAAATATTTGAAACACATTTAAAAAAATTCGTGCATAATTTTATTATGTTTTTTATTAATTCTGTTTAAATACTTTAATATTTTATTTAAATATTAATTATTTAACATAAAATTAACAATACGCATCTATAATTTAATTAAAAAAGTATTTAAATAAATTGAAAAGCAAAACGCGTAATTTTGAGTAAAAAAGCACTGAAAAGAAACCTTTTATAAGAGTAGATAAAATTAGTTACTACTTACTATAAACAGCAAAAACTAATGTAAAGTTGTCTGAGTATCAAGTATACGATAAAAAAAACTTGCATTCTTTTTACTTAAATGTTTTTTTTTTTTGTTGATTCAACTAAAAAACGTTTATGAAACTTTGTTGTTTTTTTTAGGTGAATTTATAATTTTTGTTTCAAATTTTCATACAAAATACAATTTCCTTAAGTTATCTTGTTTAACCTCGATATTTGTTTAATAAAATTTTGTTTAGGGAAATCAAAGACCTTTTCTTTGTTTTCCCTAGCAAGTACGTATAGAAAATTTTCTTTCTAAGCTGACTTATAAACTTTTAAATGTTTTTCGTTTAGTGTATTCAATGCTTTATGAATCAGCAAAAGGCATTTTGACACGCTGATTTGAAAATTATTTTTTTTAACATAAAATTAAATAAAACATTTTATGTAAAATTTTTCAAAGATATTCTTATTTATAACTCATGGTTTTTAATAAACATTATTTTTACATTTCGAACATTGTTCGAAAAATATTTAAGCATTTAGTTTCTAAAAAAGACAAAAACAAAAAAAAAAAACAAAACAAACAGACAAAAGAGGAATGAACACAAATCTTACTTATTTTTTTTTTTAATAAATCAAAGAATACAGCATTTCTGCTTCAACATAACCAGCTGAATCATCTTCTGACCAAAATTTAGATTCTTTGGTTTATAATAATCTGACTTTTTAGTTTTAGTAGAATTAATTTTGAGAAGAATTTCATCAGGTATATTAAAAAAATCACAACACATCTAGTTTTTAGTAATAAACCACATTTCGGAAATATGCGAAATTCATATTAATTTCTTAATTCAGGGCTGCAAGAAAATTTCCCTAGGTTAACAATCAAAATGCATTAAAAGCACTAAATTTAAAATGAAAATGCACTAATGTTGGTGCTTTTTCATTTAGTGCTTTTTTTTAAAAAAAAAACGCGTATTTTTACGAACATCAAAAAGCACTAGATCTATTGCTAATAGCACTGACTTGGCAACACTGCATATTTGTTTATAAATGAGGGGATTTTTAAAAATGGCTGAAACCATGGTATAATAAAGGAGGTAGATGCAGCGCTGATTGTGCTCTCTTCTTCATTACTGCCAATATTGTCAAAATCAGTTTTGTGGCGAATCATGGTTAGGCTTGCCATACGTCAGGATTTAGTCCGGATTGTCCGGACTTTTCAACAAATTGAAAAAAAAAATTATAATATCTCTTTCCGATTCCCAAAATTATAAGGTTGCAAAACATTTAATAACAAGTAGATACTGAAAGAACACGATTTCTGCTCAGTATAGCCATCAGAAGATTGTGCCGCGTGTGACCTTACAAATTTGAGCTTTTAAAAAATTATAACTTTCAGGATATATTCTGTAAAATTACCCGTAGAACGCACACAACAATTTTCGTGTAGTACATCGTTTAAAGTCTTTTTGATTGTATTAGATACTTACTGCCTACAAAAAACAATTGTTTCTTTAGAAAAACTTTTTAGAAAATGTGACGGGTGTGACTTTTTTATGCGACGGGTGTGACCTAGTATGAAAAATCGAAAAGTTTGAAGAAATAAATCTTTTTATTGACTTCATTAATAAAGAGAAGTATGTAAAAATATAATTAGACATTTACTTAATCGCTATATGTACACTAAGGGAAATAACGCATATTAGCATTATCCACGCCTGAGTATAAATTTTATTCAAATATTTACGTGGATAAATCAAATGTTTTCCTTACAACTCGTTTTTTTCCCGTATTTGAATTTTATTTATACCACACACGTACACACATATTTCATACAAGCAAGCAGCAACAGCATCGTACACTTACACACATACTCCGACAAGCAGCAACAGCATCGCACTCTGTTCCTGAGTTTATTTCTTGCATTTGCAGTTCTTATAGTTCTCATTTAGTTATTGTTACAAGAGTAATATATTATGCATGTTTGGCAAAGAAATTAAATTATGTAGGGTGGAGTAACAACTCGGTATTTTCAAGAATATCTTGGACCAGTTGTCATTTACCTGCATAATTTGCTTCTGACTAAACATATTTTGTACATTACTTTTTCGTTCTGTAATTTATACTATGTTAAAATAGTATAAATTAGAGAACGAAAAAAGTGAAGCGATAATAAATTATACAGGCAATGGCATTTGATGAACGCAATATGGAGAAAATAATACCATAAAACCATTAATAACATATTCAATTTAAATATGTTTTTTTTAATTTCAATATTTTTATTCAAATTTTCTTTAAATGCGATAGTTTATTTTCAAATAGTAAATATTTGAAAGATATTTTAAAAAAATTCGTGCATAATTTTAATATATTTTTTATTAATTCTGTTTAAATATTTAAATATTTAATTTAATTAAAAAAGTATTCAAATAAATTTTAAATATTTACGTAGTCGATTTATTCAAATGCGTTATTGGTGCAAAAATGACTCGCTTTTTGGATAAATTAAAAAAGTTTTTGGATAAATTTAATATTTTTTTCCCTTAGTGTACTATCACAGACAGCAGAAAACTCCAGGCGAGCATGTTTTAAGAGATTTTTTTTAAATTTAGATAAATATGTACCGCAAGCATACACAGAGAGCTCTTTCAAAGTTATTAAAATTTTATTTTCATCCTTTTTCCGTTATCTACTCTTTCGTTTTCCTTCTCTATCATTTTTTCTTTTTCTTCCAATGACTCTTTATCTCATGGTATAATAATACATGGTAGCATTGACAACTGCTTATTTTCTCTTCAACAGGAAAACATAAACTGTCAAAAACAGCTTTTTGTGGAAATACATCAGCAGCTGCTGTGGTTGTTGTTTTTTTTTTTCACTTCAACGTTTTCAACATTGCTTGTGTTTTCAATGGCGGATTGTGAGCGCTCTTTTTTTGAGTATATTTTTTGACAGGAGATGTTTTCCCAATCAACTGTCAATGCTACCTTGTATTATTATACCATGGTACTTGGTAATATGTACTTACTGCTGTACTTTAGTTGTTGATTCGTCGTGCTCCCTAATTGCAGTTAATAGTTTTCTTATTTTATTTTCGTTGGTGTGTGGCTGGAAGCAATTTGAAATTATTTTAATATCAAGCAATGTTAAATTGCTTTAATATCAATAAAAACACGAAAAAGAACCATTTTAAACAATTTTTAATTAAAGCAACATGACAGCTTAAACTGTTTAACTTTGTTTACATTTCGCCAATTCTTGCTTTCTTACATCTTTTTTATGGCTTCGAGATTTTATATGAGTTGTCAACTTCGTTTTGATCATGGTAAAATTACAAGGTAGGGCCGAGTCACTCAGTGCCCTCACGCGTCATCGAAGAGTGGATAATAAAAAGGTTGGCTAATTGTCAAAATGGCGAAGTTGGTGGAAATGTCAAATGAAAAAAGAAATATCATGGTTTTAATTTGTAAATAGTGCGGACACGTGTGTTAAGTTTGTGTTAATTTGAGTGAAAATATTGTAAAAACAATGTAATTAAATCAGTGTCGATCAAAATTAGCTCGAGAGCTAACAGCTTTTTCTGCAACGTATAGGTATATAAAATTTTGCGCTGCTAAAAAGCTTTCAGTCTGCAGGCAGACTCCAAGCAGAAAGGGTCACGTCACTTTGTTCGCTTAATTTGATTATAATTACGCAATTTTTGTACACCGAAAAGAAAACATTAAGAAGCAAAGCACAGTTCAGTTAACTATGATTCTTCGGAAACGCAACACTTTGTAATGTAAGCGATGATTGTATGCAATTTTATATTTATTTTGTTTTTAGTTAATACCGAAAAATGTTGCTATTTACGTATGTATATTTAATATATGTAAATAATTCAGCACACTTTTGCTGTTTTCAATTAAGAAATAGCTGTCAGCAAAAAAGAACTTGTAAATGCAAAATAAAAAAAATTGGGATGAAAAATAAGGTTAGTGCAATTCATAAATTTAATGTTTGCCTAAATACAAGGTTTTTACTCTTTCCAAATTTTCTTTTAGATGAAAGTGTTTACTTGCTTGCCGCAAAGGACTTAAAAATAAAATTGAATATTTTTTCAATTCGAAGAATAAGATCGCCTCTTCACCAACATACTTGTTTCAGCATTTGTAGACCTATAATTAGTCAATTCAAATTCTGATAAACTGAATCATATTGTCGCCTATAATTGAAAAAGTCATAACTACAAAAAAAATCGAATTATTGACTTTTCAAAATAAATTTAATTAAAGAAACCTGTCTTACTGAATTCTATACTAATATTTATTGATTAGCTTGTTAATCAACAAAATGCATAAGAAGGAGTGGTTGTTCAATCTGAAATATGTGTCTTTTTATAAAGTTTTCGTCTTTTCCTAAGAAAATATAAAAAAATGTTGCTGCGGCTTTTTGGATTTTGGGTGATGATATCTTCATATATAAATCATGTCTATCTAACAAATCTTCACTGTGATTTTAGATTTCATTCAGACCAGTTGATTTTCGTTTACTTTGCTCCGCATTAAGATTATTTTAAAAAAATTGATTTTAGAACTGTGAAAAAATGTTTTTAGAAAGGTGGGTAAAAGATTATTTTTTTATAAAAAATAGTTTAAGCGAAGCTCAGTGCTTAGTATGCTTTAAGGTGTTGGCTCAGGTGAAAATATCCAATATCAAGAGGCATTACATTACACAACATGCTGAATTCCATAATGTAGTGGGAGGGGAGAGACAGGAAATACTTATTGACTTAAAACGTATGTTTTTTGAAAAATTCAATGAATTTAACACCAATAAGAAGAAAAACGCAGTAATAAGTCAGTCGGTAACCGATATAAATTTTGTCCAATTAAAAGCTTCTTATGTTATAAGTCTTGCTTTAGGGAAGAGGTGCAGGCCATTCGAAGATGGAATATTCTTTAAAGACTTAGCCAAAGAAGTTTTTGAGTGTTTTGGTGAAAAAGATAGAGAGTTTAAAGACATTTTTGAAAGCCTAGCTTTATCGAGGTCAACAATCACTCGTCGGACTGAAACTTTGAGCGAATACTTATTTTCAAAAACTCAAAAAAGAATGCGTGATTGCAAGTACTTTTCTATTTGCTTAGACGAGAGCACTGACGTTAATGATTGTTGTCAACTATTAATTTGTGTAAAAACTGTGAATGAAAATTTTCATTGCTCAGAAGAAATGCTAATAGTTGAGTCTATGCATGGAAACGTGAAGGGCAAAACAATGTATGATGTTTTAAATAGTAAAATCTTTTCATTTGCAGACATAAATAAATTATCTTCGGTTTGTACCGATGGAGCTCACGTTATGACGGGGAAAAAAGAAGGGCTTATAGGTTATTTATTAAAGAACCAAATTGATGTACCCGTATTTCACTGTATAATACATCAACAAGCTTTGTTTGCCAAATCATTAAATTTATTGGAAACAATGAAAATATCCATTAAAATTATCAATAAAATTCGAGGTGGTCACAACTCTTTAAATCATAGAAAATTCAAAACATTTTTGGAAGAACTGGAGGCCGATTATGGTGATTTGCTACTTTTTACTGAAGTACGATGGTTGAGTCGAGGAAATAGCCTCAAAAGATTATTTCATCTGCGTTTTGAAGTTTTGTCATTTTTTGAGCTTAACCCCTCTCCTGGCTCGGATTTATTAGTTAACTCTTTAAAAGATCCTATTTTTAACTTGGACTTGGCATTTTTAACGGACATATCTGAATTTATCAATAAATTAAATCTAGTATTACAAGGGAAGCAAAAAATGATCTTTGATTTGGTTTCAGCCGTTGTAGAATTCCAACGACAGCTTACTATTTTATCTACTAAATTTAAAAACGGCAACCTAGAAAATTTAACAAGAACTGCAGAGGCTTACACTGCGTGTTGTAATGAAGTCAGCATGAACCGTTTTTTTGAAGTCTTTGATACATTAGAAACCAACTGTTCTAAAAGATTTCAAGATTTCCAAAAAATATCTGATTTAATTGAGCTACATAACAATCCTCTAAAATGTAATATAGAAAAACAAAGCCCATCGATCCAAAGCGAGTTAAAAATTTTGCAAGAAGATTTAATGTTACCTATTGCAGACGGATGTGAATTTTGGAAAAATGTTGATGAGTCCCTTTATCCAACAATAAAAAATGCTATTTATAAACTTTATTCGATGTTTGGAACAACATATATTTGCGAAAGCTCTTTTTCATTGATGAAAATAATAAAAAACAAACACCGAAATCGCTTATCGGACAATCATCTGCAAGAATTGATGCGCATAAAAATTTCCAATGACGATGTAGATTTTGACGAAATAATCAAAGATTTTAATAATAAAAATAATAATACCAAAAACAATAATAATAACAACACTAATAAACATATTTGGCGGCCGTGGATATAAAAAATCAACAACAATTGGTTGATTTGTTATCATGTCAAAAGTATGTCAGAAAATTTCAGGAAAAAACTTTTCAAAATCAGTTTGAAATCGGTTTTTTTCATATCGTTTTCATGTTATTTGACCCCGTCTTAATTTTAATATTTTTTCCAGAAATATTAACATTATAAGAAGCAAACAAGGGCACTGCACACACAGAAAAAAAAGAGTAGAACTTTTACCTAAAAATGTAGTCAATTCAGCTAAAGTAATCCGGTGATTTTCAGTCAACGAATTTGATTAGGTGCGCTACCAATTTCTAAATGTTAATTATATGCAATTATATTGGGTAGTTTAACTGCGAGAGTAGCTAAAAAAACCTAAATATTTAGGTGTACCTTCAACCATAAAATAGATAAGACACATAATTTATTAGAAGAATTAGCTAATTTTTTTTAAACTATGACCACTTCAGATTAGGCAAGCCACCTACTAAGTGTAGAAAAATCAACTAATTATTTAGATAGCATTCCCACTTAAGAGTGGGAATGCCGTGCAAAAAATATGCAAAAAATATGTTTTTTGTTTTGCAATTTCTATTTTGAAGTGAAACTTTCCTTAGGTGACTTTACTTCATTTCGTCACATGATAGAGAAGAAAGATTTGTTTTATAGTAGATAGAATGAGAGAGATATATACATTGAATAAATGACTGAAAAATTTCTTTGCCACCGCTGAGATTCGAACCTGTGATCTCAAGATTTCAACAACCAACGCCTTATCTATTAGCTAAATTTCCAATACAGAAATTTACTCTACATACCAATTAATCAAATTGCTGTAGATACCCAGTGGAAACATAATTTCAGAGTTGTGGACCTCATATTTTTATATACATTTTGTTCACAAGTTATCAAACGGCGTAACAGCACAGCGGTAAAGCGTTTGACTATAACGCCATCGGCCCGAGTTCAATTCTCGCAATGAGGCTTTACTTTTTGTAAAATTTTCTCACTTTGTTTTTATTTATGTTTTTTATAGGAGAGCGCTGTGCTCCTATAAAATTCAAATACGGCAAAAAAACAAGTTGTAAGGAAAGCATTTGATTTATCCATGTAAATATTTATATAAAATTTATACTGAGGCGTGGATAATGCTAATATGCGTTATTTCCCTAGTGTACGAACAAATCGACAACTTGCATTATGTAAAATAACTAGAAGAATTAGATGATTTAATAAGCAAAATTTTAGTTGAATTAACTAATTTGAATTAGGTGAATTACCTAATGCATGATTGTTAAATTAACTGTGTAAGTAGAAAAGTTGTTGAAAAGATTAGGTGAAATAGAAACTTTCACATTAGCTAAACTAGTTTAGGTAATAAATCAATTCTTTTATTTTCTGTGCATATTCAAAGTATTCAAAATATACCCATACGATATATATTCATATATAATAATAAAAAATCCAAAAACAATATAATATGAAATATATTATAAGCAAATAATCTATTACAAATAATTTCATAGTTTTTCGATTTGCGTCGATTTAATTCTATTTATGAACATAAAGCTTTCGGAAAGCTTTCAAATTGCTTTAACATTAGATTTCTTTCAGTGAGAAGCTTTAAGTGTTACACACACATCCAATCAAGTTTAGTTGTGTGCGTTTGAGCATCACTGAATTAAATCTATAAAATGCCGAGCAAGTGTTGAATTTGCAGAAAAGCTTGTAAAAAGTTTAACCTAAAATCATGGTATAATAATACAAGGTAGCATTGACAATTGCTTGGGAAAACATCTCCTGTCAAAAAATATACTCAAGAAGAGAGCGTTCAGAATCGGCCATTGAAAACACAAACAATGTTGAAAACGGTGAAGTGAAAAAAAAACAACAACCTTAGCTGCAGATGCATAGCTGTTTTTGACAGATGTTTTCTTGTAGAAGAGAAAGCAAGCAGTTGTCAATTATACCATGACCTAAAATCAACTGCGGAAAATGAACATAAAGAAACTAAAGATGAACGGCTCATTTTGACAACTAATCCGCTTTTCTCTGCTTTCTACTCCATTCTTCTCCGAATCGGCCCTACACAGAAAAAAAAAAGAGTAGAACATTTACCTAAAAATGTTGTGAATTCAGCTAAAGTAATCCGGTGATTTTCAGTCAACGAATTTGATTAGGTGCGCTACCAATTTCTAAATGTTAGTTATTACAATTATATTGGGTAGTTTAACTGCGAGAGTAAATAAAGCACCTAAATATTTTGGTGTACCTTCAGCCATAAAATAGATAACACACATAATTTATTAGAAGAATTAGCTAATTTTTTTTGAAACTATGTCCACTTCAGGTTAGGTAAGCCACCTACTAAGTATAGAAAAATTATCTAATTATTTAGATTGCATTCCCACATAAGAGTGAAAACGACACCTACATATTTTATAATCAAATATTTATTTTAATAGTTTACCAACTTCAGATTACGAAAAACAACTACTTATTTTAGGAAATTCATTCAATTCCTTAGATATTTTTTCCACTTAAAAGTAAGGAAACTACATTTTTGTAGCCAAATTATCCAATTATCTAGATACGTAAACCAATCTAAATAAATTAAATAAAGAACAACTTGAAAAACTAATATTGTTAAATTTTAAAAAGAAAACTCACATAATAAAAAAAAAGTGTAATTAAATAACAACGAAATAAAAAATAATTGGTTCTTTAAGGATTAACCCCTAAGAGCTAATATTCAAATGCTACATTTCATACGAACAAATCGACAACTTAATAAGCAAAATTTAAGTAGAATTTACAACTTTTAATTAGGTGAATTACCTAATGCGTGATTGTTTAATTAACTGTGTAAGTAGAAAAGTTGTTGAAAAGATAAGGTGAAATAGAAAATTTCACATTAGCTAAACTAGTTTAGATAATAAATCAATTCTTTTATTTTCTGTGTACCTTATAATTCTACCATGGTTTTGATATTCGCGGCAGTATGCTCTCATCCATGATACAAATATAAGGTAGGCTCAATTTGGAGAGCAGGGTGCGCTAGTTGTCAAAATCTGCTGGTAATTTTGAGTTTTTCTAATTGTTGTTGTTGCTTTTGTCGTTTGACGTTGTAGCTCCTACAGCTTTGTTGTTGCAAAATTTCTCATTTGTGCAGCCACCTTAAAATGAGCTTACCTTGTTATTGTATCATGCTCATCTAGCGAGTTCACCTCTATAATTATACCATGTTTTTCCCTACTTCGTTTTTGTATTATATTTTTTTTTCATTAGAATCCTCAGGAGACGGCGCTTTGTTTACATTTTTTTATGCTTTTTTTTGTTGCTCAACTTTTTCATTTTGCAGGTTTTTATTTGCTGTTTTGACTGATGGCTTTGGCTGGATTTCATTGATCGTCAGAAAAGTTATATTTTTGCGATTTTGTCTCAATGGAGCTTTAGATAAATCGCTGTAACTTTTTTAATTCTGATTGGATTTAAATGCACCCAAGTACAAAATTATAGATAAATTTATCACCTTCACAACCACATCAAAAATTATTTTTTTAACAAATTTATTTATTTATTCCACTGTTAAAACTATTTATCTACCTAGCTCCACTCATTATCTACCTTAATAATTAATATAATTCATTCCATAATGATTTTCGTCGAGAATGGTTGGCCAGAAAAACTACACGCTTCAATTGGACACCTTGCTCCGTACTATGTACGAAAATGTGCTCTTACAATTCAAAACAAAATATAACAAATTAAGAGGAAACAGCTGGCTCTCCATTGTTGTTGGTGGCCGGGTATGAATAAGGACATCGAGCAAATGGCAGCCAAGTGCGATATCTGTAAAATTGCAAGTGTAGCACCCCCACGAACCTATACTTCTTGGCCTGATTGTAGCAGACCCTGGGAGAGTGTGCACATTCATTTCGCAGGACCAATATTTGGCCATGTTTGGTTTATTTGTATCGATGCTTTTTAGTTTCCTTTTGTGGTACCCCTAACCAATACCACTATAGCGACCA
The DNA here is from genome assembly GCA_943735915.1 of Pherbina coryleti. Taxonomy (NCBI): domain Eukaryota; kingdom Metazoa; phylum Arthropoda; class Insecta; order Diptera; family Sciomyzidae; genus Pherbina; species Pherbina coryleti. The sequence goes on from OX030951.1 coordinate 81,247,033, forward strand.
TTCTTTTGGCGTTATCTTCTATTTTGGAATCGAAGGCTTGCCTGAAACCATTGTCAGAGATAACGGGCCACAATTAACGGCTGGAACGTTCAGTGCCTTTTGTAAGCAAAATGGACTTAAGCATGTGACTACCGCGCCATTCCATCCAGCCTCTAATGGATTGGTCGAGCGTTTTGTACGTACACAGAAAATAAAAGAATTGATTTGTTACCTAAACTAGTTTAGCTAATGTGAAATTTTCTATTTCACCTTATCTTTTCAACAACTTTTCTACTTACACAGTTAATTAAACAATCATGCATTAGGTAATTTACCTAATTAAAATTTGTAAATTCTACTAAAATTTTGCTTATTAAATCATCTAATTTTTCTAGTCATTTTACCTAATGCAAGTTGTCGATTTAATCGTATGCAATGTAGCATTTGAATGTTAGCTCTGAGGGGTTAATCCTTAAAGAACCAATTGTTTTTTATTTCGTAGTTATTTAATTACATTTTTTTTTATTATGTGAGTTTTCTTTTTAAAATTTTACAATATTATTTTTTTTCAAGTTGTTCTTTATTTAATTTATTTCGATTGGTTTATGTATCTCGATAACTGGATAATTTGACTGCAAAAATGTAGTTTCCTTACTTTTAAGTGGAAAAATTATCTAAGGAATTGAATGAATTTCCTAAAATAAGTAGTTGTTTTTCCTAATCTGAAGTTGGTAAACTATTAAAATAAATATTTGATTATAAAATATGTAGGTGTCTTTTCCACTCTTAAGTGGGAATGCAATCTAAATAATTAGATAATTTTTCTACACTTAGTAGTTGGCTTACTTAATCTGAAGTGGACATAGTTTCAAAAAATATTTGCTAATTCTTCTAATAAATTATGTGTCTTATCTATTTTATGGCTGATGGTACACCAAAATATTTAGGTGCTTTATTTACTCTCGCAGTTAAACTACCCAATATAATTGTAATAATTAACATTTAGAAATTGGTAGCGCACCTAATCAAATTCGTTGACTGAAAATCACCGGATTACTTTAGCTGAATTCACAAAATTTTTAGGTAAAAGCTCTACTCTTTTTTTTCTGTGTACCTTTAAGTCGTCTGTAAATTGTTGTACCTCTGCGAAATATGCATTTTTCAAAAACAGTACTGGAAAACATGTTTACTTACTTTATTGTGGACATGCATTTCTTTAAAATGCTATTAATTTCATTTCAATAAACGAAATTTCAGTAAGAAAATTACGACATTTCTTCATCTCTACACCCCCTATAAATAAATTGTGACTACGTTTTTATTCAGACACTTTTACAATCTCGAACTACGTAACCACTATTTGCAGCCAACTTCACAACAGAGATGGTGGACATGCCCAATACGCAAACTAATAATATATCATACTTGATGATTAGTGAAGTTCACGCAGCGTTTAGCTTGGAAACGCAACGCAAAGCGCACCAATTCAGGTTGGACTGTTAATGCCGGTTCCTGACTTCAACTCATGAATGGTTCGGTCGCTATTCGCCTGGTTCAGTTTTCATTATCCTTATGGCATCGATCATTAACAGTACCTCACAAAAAAGTCTAATGGGGTCAAATTGTAGTACACAATTTAAGAAAAAATATACCTACTGACCACCCTTCGTATTGGTTAGTCGGAAAAGCCACGAAGTTTTTTTTTTGTAAATTATTCAAAAGTTATTTATTTAAAATAAAAAACGTAAAAAAACAAAACGATTGGACATTTAGCGTAGGCCCTTGAAAGCATTTTGACGGAGCTTCTTCTTATCAAATGGTGTAGGATCAAATATAATAATACTAAAATGTTTGTACACAAATGACCGAGAACTGGATCTTCTAGTTTGTTTTATGCCAACTCCGAAAGGTGCACATTCTCAAGAAACTTTACATATCACTATTTACTCTCTGAGGTTTGCCACTGTCTCCACACAGAGGTGTTGGTCGATCTGAAAAATTAATTTCAATTGAAATAATATTCTGTGCTAGGATGGGTTATCGACTAAAGCTGACACAATTATGTATTTATATGAAGAACTTGATCACCCGACAGACACCCATGTTGTCCTGTCCACATTTTTATTTGTGAAAAGATATTTAAAGTGAGCAAAAAAGTAAAAATAAAAAAACCCCTATTTTCGAGTGATAATTTTGTTTATATACGTTTGTGATAATTCAAATGATTAATTTTCTTAAAGTTAAATTTGAAATCACAATTAATCTTAATGTATTTTATTTACACTTTGATTTCGATCAATTTGAAGTAAATAATTAAAGAAAATAAAAATACTTTGTTTGCTGTGACATCACCATTTCGTTTATAGGAATGCTTTATGATACACTAAATTTTTGGTTTTGTTGTCTGGTGCGTAAAAAAACAAATACAATTAAACATGTAAAAAGCATGGATTTTCAAGGTTAACGCCGAAAACACTTAATGACTACCCTTAAGATTTGTTGATTGTCATTGCGAATGCAAGCCGTACCGGAAACTGCAAGCGTTTAATATCGAATGGCATGTCGGTCGGAACATATGCGTGCTTTTCAAAGGTCTTCTCCTCTGCACTTTCCTTTCAGAATTGTTGCTTCGAAGACGTTCTTCATCAGTTTTTTCACCGCAAGCCGGGTGCTATTACAAAGACGTGGTTGCTTAATATTTGATATCATTATGATTATTGATCTAACTTTCAATTGAAAATTGTAGGGTGGAAATCCAGGATATTCAAGGGAGTTAACAATTCGGTTGGATAGTTGACATCATCTTTGCTTGTAACGAAATACACTGATTTGTACAAACAACAATTTCATTTTGAATCTTGAAATTAATTTCGTCTACATTAATTTTTCACAGCCAATAAAGCTCGTTCGCTCAACCAATCATGATTTTTATAATTTTGAGCAATGTTTGGGGACACCTTTTGGATGAGTTCGGTCTTTGATTCGACGAATTGACAAAAAACGATGGGGAAGGCGATGTAGCCAGTCGAAATGTCAACGGGGATTTTGCCTTTTTCAAATTTTGAAATTGTTTTGAAAATACTTCTCCAGATTGGTCGTTCTGCAACTTGACACACAGGTTTTTACTTTATTTAAGTGTCTCGAAGTTTTTCCATAAAACGGACGACTTCAAACATGCATTAAGTTCACCTTCAATGTTTGACGAAAATTACCAGCTAACAGAATCAATGCACCACCAAACCGCTGTGATTGTTTCGAAAATCTTTCAATATTCGGTCTAACGCTTCCAAAGACTTTTAATAAATATAAATATATTTAAATATTTACGTGGATAAATCAAATATTTTCCTTACATGTCGTTTTTTCCGTATTTAAATTTTATCTATACCGTACAGTGTGAAGTTTTTGGAATTAAAATTTCTTCTTCTCGCTGGATGCTTCCGGTTTGTTATAGTTCTCGTTTGGTTTTTGTAATGAAAATTATATAGCCTAGATGTTTAGCCAAGATGCGATGGATGAGATTTTGTGGGCTAAACATCTAGGCTATATAATTTTCCTCGATAAACTTCCCCTCAGAATCGACACGATAAGCAAATTGGAATACTCAGTAGACTATGTCCAATCATGCATTACTCAATCTTTTGAGGACAACTGCCGTCTTAAACTGAAGAAGTTCAAGAGACAAGCACCCTGGTGGAACAACCACCTCAACGACCTCAGAAAAGGAGTAAGGAAGCTGTTCAATTGAGCTAAGCGCAATAATGATTGGCTATCTTACTCCCGATCTCTTACTTATTACAATAAGGAGATCAAGAAGGCTAAAAAGGACTCGTTCAGGAACTTATGTGACTCTATCAAAGATGTTCCAACAAGTTGTCGCCTTCAGAAGATCTTATCAACTGTCAGATCACAATCCCTAGGTAGTCTATTACAGGAGAACGGTGTTCAGACAAAAACAAAGAAAGAGACCCTAGAACTCCTTCTCAACACTCACTTCCCGGGTTCCGTCATTCAAAACGGTCCCCACTTAAACCAATCTTACAACTACGAACAGACAAATCTGCCAAGTAGAGAAGATTGGAGAATCAGCAAACAGATTTGCAATATTTCAGCAGTGATACCACTACTATCAAAACAATTCAGCTGCAGCTTAGCCTATGGCCATATACCTGGAGCATGGAGAAAAGTGATAGTAAAATACCTTCCTAAGGCTGGCAAAGGCTCAGAGAGTAATCCAAAATCTTTCAGACCCATCAGTCTTATGTCCTTCATACTGAAAAGCATGGAGAAAATAATCGACAAATACATCGTGGAGAATGCCTTGTAAATATATCCCCTAAGTAAGGCACAACATGCCTATCAAACGGGTAAATCAAAAGAGTCAGCACTTAATGACCTTATAACCACAATTGAAAAATCTATCGACTGCAAGGAAATATGTATTGCCGCTTTCCTTGACGTCGAAGGAGCTTTCAATAATACGTCATACGAGTCCACTAGAAGGGCACTCAATAACCTTAACATGCCAACAATCATAGGCAGGTGGATTATGACGACAATCAATAGTAGAGTTATCCAGACCTGCCTGGATAACACTTTCCTCAAAGCAACTACAACTAGGGGATGCCCGCAAGGAGGCGTCCTATCACCTCTGCTTTGGTCACTAGTTGTAGATAGCCTCCTAGTTAAACTCAAAGAAACTGGGATAGAGGCGGTTGGGTATGCTGATGACGTAGCAGTCATCATACGGGGGAGCTTTGAAAATACAGTGTCTGATGTTCTACAAGTAGCACTGAACACAGTACAGAGATGGTGCAATAACGAAGGCCTCTCCGTAAACCCAAAAAAGACAGTTATTGTTCCTTTTACAAAACGACGCAAGCTCAATCTTACTTGCCCGGTACTTTTTGGGGAAATAGTAGATTTTTCCAACTCAGCAAAGTACATGGGAGTGATCCTGGACAGCAAACTGTCCTGGAGCCTCCACATAGACCGCATCATCAGCAGATCAACAGCCTCATTGTGGACCTGCAGAAGAATTTACGGCAAAAACTGGGGGTTAAGCCCTAAGATGATGTACAATAGGGCGTATCGAATTACAACTTTTTTTTAATTTCGCATTCTAAGAGGTCTCAGAAGTTCCATGGGGTTGTCAAGGTCACCCAAAAAAAATGTTAAGGAAAAAAAAGGATGTCTACCTGTCCCGCAAGGACAAAGTTGTTTTTTGAGGAAAACAGTAAAAAATAACGACCTTAAAATGCTTTGACTTTTATAAAAAAAACTACGTATGTCTTAAAGCAAAAGTAAGTATAGGCTTAAGCTAACAATATATTGGTAAACACTATGCCACTCACGATTTTTATCCACAGTGTCCTGTGTGAAGGATATTCGAAGCAAAAGTTGTAATAGAGATAGCACAGTACTTTTTATTGTTACCAAATAGTCTAAATTTTAGTGGTATTGATTATACTGTTAACGTCTTCCTTAAAGTTGCCGAATTAATAATTAGCATAATTTTTGCATATGCACTTTCCTATTTTTGAGAAATGTATACTTGAATGCAATTTTTTAACTTTTTCAAAAAACTTAATATAAGATTTTATATCTCGGGTACCAGAAATGGTACCGAAGAAACTTTGCCCAATTTGGATTCTTCAAATATTCTTGAACAACACCCTATCTAAAAGTCTTAATTTAAAATACCAGCTTAAGGCCACGATTTTATTTTCTATTTGACACGGATTGCAACAGCAATAAAACCAAAGCGGAATTATAGAAGCAAAAGATTTATTCACTTTGATTCACTTTATCAAAGCAGTTTTCTACTCTTTTGCTAGTCGCAAAATTAAAAATTTTTTGGAAAATAACCTTCTTGCAGAGTTATTCTATTAAAGAAGTCATTTTCAGGTATCATACATTTTTTTCAATTCAATCAAATAAATGTACAATTTTTATATGTTAGACACAAAATAGAGCGACATTATTTTTCAGGCACATGACCAGATAACAGCAGAGCCTGATAAGGGCCTGGAGCAAGATTCTGTTATATTTGCAACATTTGAGACTATTGGAAATGTTGCAAACAGTTTTTTTTAACAAACCTGTGTTGACTTTTCTACTTGATTGATTGAAACTGAGATAGGGAAGAAGTAGATTAGAATAGTTTTACAGACGTAAAGCTGAAGTGTAAAAATAGATGATTATTAAACAAACAATAATGAATAATTTCCTTTATTTATTGATTTACATCTATTTTAATTGCTTACGTAAAACAATTTGAATATTATGTTCCTGTTTTCTGGTTGCTTTTCTTGTTAATGGAATATACAAAGATACAGGGTATCCCTTACAGTGGACATAGATTTTGAGGAGAGAGTTTTTGGAAAAATTTAAGGAATTATAATAATAATTAATACTAAATAGAAACGTTTCTTCAGGCGAAGAAAACAAAAAAAGATATAACAGTTTACATATATTCAAAAATATAAAACCACAATATTGAAAAAATATTCCTTAAAAAAATCAACCTTGAATCACAAAAATGGTTTTTAATTTTTGCGTAAAATTGAAACAACTTTTGCTTATAAGTGTTATAGCTTTTGAAAAGGAGTTGAAAATTTGCAAATTTGAATTTAAATTATTTTTACAAAAAACAATTTTTACACCTTTTTTTGAGGAAAACTCCAATATTTCAGACCGTTTTTGAAAAAAATATTTAAAATATATATATATACTAAACTAACGGTATTTTTGCAATAACTTTTTCTTAGTATTTTTATGAAGCTTAAAGACAAAAGAAAATTAACAAAATGTATAAAAAAAGCAGCTTAGATATTTGAATCGAAAGTCACAAAATTAAATTTCTGATTGTTTTTTTCTCATTTTTAAGCAACGATGTTGCATAAAATAGTATATCGTTGTACTAAAACTTTTCATAGTTTTCAAGAAATGTTCATGTTTTTGGTGTCAAATTGACGGAATTTTTTTTATGTTGAACGTAAAATCTTTATATCAAATCTTGGTGCACCGGTTTCGTTAAGGGAAAGATCTCGCTTCTAAAATTTCATTGGAATCAAAATTTTCGCAGTATTGAAGATATGTAGGTATTTGTTTTTTTTTTTTTTTTTTTTTTGGTATCGAAATAACGGAACTTTAAGGAAAATTTTATATTTTGCAAATATTTGCAAATGTAACCTAAAAAACAACAAAAAAGATGCCTATTGTAGGCATATTGTAGTTTTAGGCGATTTTGTAAAAAATTTGTACTACAGCGCCCTCTGGTGTTCAAGATGGTTCAAAATTGACAGCCCCAAAACACACACCCTACCAAAAAGCTTCTATACACAAATTTTCATTTATATATAGATTCAAATTTTTCAATTTCTTCTTAACTAAATAATTGTTTGCCAAATTTCGAGATGGGATATGAAGTGGCTTATGACTAGATAGCGGAATTATATACAAAATTTATTTGAAGTCTGATTGCAGTCAAATTTTGGATTTGTACAGGGTGTTTTTTTTAGAGGTATAGAACTTCGAATTGAAATAAAACACAAGAAAATCGTTTTAATGTCCATCAATTTGGCTTTATTGGAAGGAAAATTTTATGCCATTAATGTTTAAATATGATTTCGGGCATGTGGCCGCCGCGGCTGGCTCGAATAAAGCCAATTCTATAGCAGGCCCGTAGACAAGGGGGGGGTTTTTAGGGTTAAAACCCCCCCCTTATGGTCCAAAAAGTATAAAAAAATAATATAGCTAAATACAGTGAAAACATCAACAAGCTTAAGTATCGAAAGAAGTTCGATACATTCAATTGAACTTTGTCTACGACCAGCAATTTAAGAATTTATTGCGTTAACAGGTGTAACGTGAAAGTGGTGAAATTTTGATTGCGTTTCGTTAGATAAGTTTAAGAGTTTCTATTGTTAATTTTACTGTGCCAAAACTACAAAAATTAGTCTACTTAATTGGCTGCAGAAACCAGAAGTAAAAAAAGGCTAGAACGGTGGAAAGTAAGTGCTTGATTCAAATGGTTTTTTTTCCTTTATCAATGCGTAAATGTGTTAAAAAGTTGCCGAATATTTCTGAATGTTTGAAAGCTGTGTTTTTTTTTTGGTAGCGTGTTTACATTGATTGAATATTAATGGATTAACTTTTTGCTTGATGCGGAACCGACAAAATCCGAATAATATTATATTTCATCTGTATTGTACAGGGTTTTCCAATAAGAGGTGTTATTGTGAATCGCCCGCTATTGTGAAGCGCTCACTTTTAAAGCTTTTATTCTTTGACATTTGACAAGTAGAAACTATGCCATTACTAAAAATGGAACGATACAACAACGTCGTGTCTTTGCTGATTGGGACCTTGAAATGCATGAAAATGATACGGAATTCCATCGAAAAATCATCTTGACTGATGAGGCCCATTTCCACCTCGGTGGCTATGTCAAGAAGCAAAATTGTCGCATCTGGGGCTCGGAAAATCCAAGAGTTATTGTTGAGAAGCCTCTTCATCCTAAACGTGTGACTGTTTGGTGCGGTTTATTGTCCGGCGGGGTCATTGGACCTTACTTTTTCGAAAATGAGGACATAGGGCAGCCACTTTGCACTCAATAACCTTAACATGCCAACAATCATAGGCAGGTGGATTATGACGACAATCAATAGTAGAGTTATCCAGACCTGCCTGGATAACACTTTCCTCAAAGCAACTACAACTAGGGGATGCCCGCAAGGAGGCGTCCTATCACCTCTGCTTTGGTCACTAGTTGTAGATAGCCTCCTAGTTAAACTCAAAGAAACTGGGATAGAGGCGGTTGGGTATGCTGATGACGTAGCAGTCATCATACGGGGGAGCTTTGAAAATACAGTGTCTGATGTTCTACAAGTAGCACTGAACACAGTACAGAGATGGTGCAATAACGAAGGCCTCTCCGTAAACCCAAAAAAGACAGTTATTGTTCCTTTTACAAAACGACGCAAGCTCAATCTTACTTGCCCGGTACTTTTTGGGGAAATAGTAGATTTTTCCAACTCAGCAAAGTACATGGGAGTGATCCTGGACAGCAAACTGTCCTGGAGCCTCCACATAGACCGCATCATCAGCAGATCAACAGCCTCATTGTGGACCTGCAGAAGAATTTACGGCAAAAACTGGGGGTTAAGCCCTAAGATGATGTACAATAGGGCGTATCGAATTACAACTTTTTTTTAATTTCGCATTCTAAGAGGTCTCAGAAGTTCCATGGGGTTGTCAAGGTCACCCAAAAAAAATGTTAAGGAAAAAAAAGGATGTCTACCTGTCCCGCAAGGACAAAGTTGTTTTTTGAGGAAAACAGTAAAAAATAACGACCTTAAAATGCTTTGACTTTTATAAAAAAAACTACGTATGTCTTAAAGCAAAAGTAAGTATAGGCTTAAGCTAACAATATATTGGTAAACACTATGCCACTCACGATTTTTATCCACAGTGTCCTGTGTGAAGGATATTCGAAGCAAAAGTTGTAATAGAGATAGCACAGTACTTTTTATTGTTACCAAATAGTCTAAATTTTAGTGGTATTGATTATACTGTTAACGTCTTCCTTAAAGTTGCCGAATTAATAATTAGCATAATTTTTGCATATGCACTTTCCTATTTTTGAGAAATGTATACTTGAATGCAATTTTTTAACTTTTTCAAAAAACTTAATATAAGATTTTATATCTCGGGTACCAGAAATGGTACCGAAGAAACTTTGCCCAATTTGGATTCTTCAAATATTCTTGAACAACACCCTATCTAAAAGTCTTAATTTAAAATACCAGCTTAAGGCCACGATTTTATTTTCTATTTGACACGGATTGCAACAGCAATAAAACCAAAGCGGAATTATAGAAGCAAAAGATTTATTCACTTTGATTCACTTTATCAAAGCAGTTTTCTACTCTTTTGCTAGTCGCAAAATTAAAAATTTTTTGGAAAATAACCTTCTTGCAGAGTTATTCTATTAAAGAAGTCATTTTCAGGTATCATACATTTTTTTCAATTCAATCAAATAAATGTACAATTTTTATATGTTAGACACAAAATAGAGCGACATTATTTTTCAGGCACATGACCAGATAACAGCAGAGCCTGATAAGGGCCTGGAGCAAGATTCTGTTATATTTGCAACATTTGAGACTATTGGAAATGTTGCAAACAGTTTTTTTTAACAAACCTGTGTTGACTTTTCTACTTGATTGATTGAAACTGAGATAGGGAAGAAGTAGATTAGAATAGTTTTACAGACGTAAAGCTGAAGTGTAAAAATAGATGATTATTAAACAAACAATAATGAATAATTTCCTTTATTTATTGATTTACATCTATTTTAATTGCTTACGTAAAACAATTTGAATATTATGTTCCTGTTTTCTGGTTGCTTTTCTTGTTAATGGAATATACAAAGATACAGGGTATCCCTTACAGTGGACATAGATTTTGAGGAGAGAGTTTTTGGAAAAATTTAAGGAATTATAATAATAATTAATACTAAATAGAAACGTTTCTTCAGGCGAAGAAAACAAAAAAAGATATAACAGTTTACATATATTCAAAAATATAAAACCACAATATTGAAAAAATATTCCTTAAAAAAATCAACCTTGAATCACAAAAATGGTTTTTAATTTTTGCGTAAAATTGAAACAACTTTTGCTTATAAGTGTTATAGCTTTTGAAAAGGAGTTGAAAATTTGCAAATTTGAATTTAAATTATTTTTACAAAAAACAATTTTTACACCTTTTTTTGAGGAAAACTCCAATATTTCAGACCGTTTTTGAAAAAAATATTTAAAATATATATATATACTAAACTAACGGTATTTTTGCAATAACTTTTTCTTAGTATTTTTATGAAGCTTAAAGACAAAAGAAAATTAACAAAATGTATAAAAAAAGCAGCTTAGATATTTGAATCGAAAGTCACAAAATTAAATTTCTGATTGTTTTTTTCTCATTTTTAAGCAACGATGTTGCATAAAATAGTATATCGTTGTACTAAAACTTTTCATAGTTTTCAAGAAATGTTCATGTTTTTGGTGTCAAATTGACGGAATTTTTTTTATGTTGAACGTAAAATCTTTATATCAAATCTTGGTGCACCGGTTTCGTTAAGGGAAAGATCTCGCTTCTAAAATTTCATTGGAATCAAAATTTTCGCAGTATTGAAGATATGTAGGTATTTGTTTTTTTTTTTTTTTTTTTTTTGGTATCGAAATAACGGAACTTTAAGGAAAATTTTATATTTTGCAAATATTTGCAAATGTAACCTAAAAAACAACAAAAAAGATGCCTATTGTAGGCATATTGTAGTTTTAGGCGATTTTGTAAAAAATTTGTACTACAGCGCCCTCTGGTGTTCAAGATGGTTCAAAATTGACAGCCCCAAAACACACACCCTACCAAAAAGCTTCTATACACAAATTTTCATTTATATATAGATTCAAATTTTTCAATTTCTTCTTAACTAAATAATTGTTTGCCAAATTTCGAGATGGGATATGAAGTGGCTTATGACTAGATAGCGGAATTATATACAAAATTTATTTGAAGTCTGATTGCAGTCAAATTTTGGATTTGTACAGGGTGTTTTTTTTAGAGGTATAGAACTTCGAATTGAAATAAAACACAAGAAAATCGTTTTAATGTCCATCAATTTGGCTTTATTGGAAGGAAAATTTTATGCCATTAATGTTTAAATATGATTTCGGGCATGTGGCCGCCGCGGCTGGCTCGAATAAAGCCAATTCTATAGCAGGCCCGTAGACAAGGGGGGGGTTTTTAGGGTTAAAACCCCCCCCTTATGGTCCAAAAAGTATAAAAAAATAATATAGCTAAATACAGTGAAAACATCAACAAGCTTAAGTATCGAAAGAAGTTCGATACATTCAATTGAACTTTGTCTACGACCAGCAATTTAAGAATTTATTGCGTTAACAGGTGTAACGTGAAAGTGGTGAAATTTTGATTGCGTTTCGTTAGATAAGTTTAAGAGTTTCTATTGTTAATTTTACTGTGCCAAAACTACAAAAATTAGTCTACTTAATTGGCTGCAGAAACCAGAAGTAAAAAAAGGCTAGAACGGTGGAAAGTAAGTGCTTGATTCAAATGGTTTTTTTTCCTTTATCAATGCGTAAATGTGTTAAAAAGTTGCCGAATATTTCTGAATGTTTGAAAGCTGTGTTTTTTTTTTGGTAGCGTGTTTACATTGATTGAATATTAATGGATTAACTTTTTGCTTGATGCGGAACCGACAAAATCCGAATAATATTATATTTCATCTGTATTGTACAGGGTTTTCCAATAAGAGGTGTTATTGTGAATCGCCCGCTATTGTGAAGCGCTCACTTTTAAAGCTTTTATTCTTTGACATTTGACAAGTAGAAACTATGCCATTACTAAAAATGGAACGATACAACAACGTCGTGTCTTTGCTGATTGGGACCTTGAAATGCATGAAAATGATACGGAATTCCATCGAAAAATCATCTTGACTGATGAGGCCCATTTCCACCTCGGTGGCTATGTCAAGAAGCAAAATTGTCGCATCTGGGGCTCGGAAAATCCAAGAGTTATTGTTGAGAAGCCTCTTCATCCTAAACGTGTGACTGTTTGGTGCGGTTTATTGTCCGGCGGGGTCATTGGACCTTACTTTTTCGAAAATGAGGACATAGGGCAGCCACTTTGCACTCAATAACCTTAACATGCCAACAATCATAGGCAGGTGGATTATGACGACAATCAATAGTAGAGTTATCCAGACCTGCCTGGATAACACTTTCCTCAAAGCAACTACAACTAGGGGATGCCCGCAAGGAGGCGTCCTATCACCTCTGCTTTGGTCACTAGTTGTAGATAGCCTCCTAGTTAAACTCAAAGAAACTGGGATAGAGGCGGTTGGGTATGCTGATGACGTAGCAGTCATCATACGGGGGAGCTTTGAAAATACAGTGTCTGATGTTCTACAAGTAGCACTGAACACAGTACAGAGATGGTGCAATAACGAAGGCCTCTCCGTAAACCCAAAAAAGACAGTTATTGTTCCTTTTACAAAACGACGCAAGCTCAATCTTACTTGCCCGGTACTTTTTGGGGAAATAGTAGATTTTTCCAACTCAGCAAAGTACATGGGAGTGATCCTGGACAGCAAACTGTCCTGGAGCCTCCACATAGACCGCATCATCAGCAGATCAACAGCCTCATTGTGGACCTGCAGAAGAATTTACGGCAAAAACTGGGGGTTAAGCCCTAAGATGATGTACAATAGGGCGTATCGAATTACAACTTTTTTTTAATTTCGCATTCTAAGAGGTCTCAGAAGTTCCATGGGGTTGTCAAGGTCACCCAAAAAAAATGTTAAGGAAAAAAAAGGATGTCTACCTGTCCCGCAAGGACAAAGTTGTTTTTTGAGGAAAACAGTAAAAAATAACGACCTTAAAATGCTTTGACTTTTATAAAAAAAACTACGTATGTCTTAAAGCAAAAGTAAGTATAGGCTTAAGCTAACAATATATTGGTAAACACTATGCCACTCACGATTTTTATCCACAGTGTCCTGTGTGAAGGATATTCGAAGCAAAAGTTGTAATAGAGATAGCACAGTACTTTTTATTGTTACCAAATAGTCTAAATTTTAGTGGTATTGATTATACTGTTAACGTCTTCCTTAAAGTTGCCGAATTAATAATTAGCATAATTTTTGCATATGCACTTTCCTATTTTTGAGAAATGTATACTTGAATGCAATTTTTTAACTTTTTCAAAAAACTTAATATAAGATTTTATATCTCGGGTACCAGAAATGGTACCGAAGAAACTTTGCCCAATTTGGATTCTTCAAATATTCTTGAACAACACCCTATCTAAAAGTCTTAATTTAAAATACCAGCTTAAGGCCACGATTTTATTTTCTATTTGACACGGATTGCAACAGCAATAAAACCAAAGCGGAATTATAGAAGCAAAAGATTTATTCACTTTGATTCACTTTATCAAAGCAGTTTTCTACTCTTTTGCTAGTCGCAAAATTAAAAATTTTTTGGAAAATAACCTTCTTGCAGAGTTATTCTATTAAAGAAGTCATTTTCAGGTATCATACATTTTTTTCAATTCAATCAAATAAATGTACAATTTTTATATGTTAGACACAAAATAGAGCGACATTATTTTTCAGGCACATGACCAGATAACAGCAGAGCCTGATAAGGGCCTGGAGCAAGATTCTGTTATATTTGCAACATTTGAGACTATTGGAAATGTTGCAAACAGTTTTTTTTAACAAACCTGTGTTGACTTTTCTACTTGATTGATTGAAACTGAGATAGGGAAGAAGTAGATTAGAATAGTTTTACAGACGTAAAGCTGAAGTGTAAAAATAGATGATTATTAAACAAACAATAATGAATAATTTCCTTTATTTATTGATTTACATCTATTTTAATTGCTTACGTAAAACAATTTGAATATTATGTTCCTGTTTTCTGGTTGCTTTTCTTGTTAATGGAATATACAAAGATACAGGGTATCCCTTACAGTGGACATAGATTTTGAGGAGAGAGTTTTTGGAAAAATTTAAGGAATTATAATAATAATTAATACTAAATAGAAACGTTTCTTCAGGCGAAGAAAACAAAAAAAGATATAACAGTTTACATATATTCAAAAATATAAAACCACAATATTGAAAAAATATTCCTTAAAAAAATCAACCTTGGTTTTTGAATCACAAAAATGGTTTTTAATTTTTGCGTAAAATTGAAACAACTTTTGCTTATAAGTGTTATAGCTTTTGAAAAGGAGTTGAAAATTTGCAAATTTGAATTTAAATTATTTTTACAAAAAACAATTTTTACACCTTTTTTTGAGGAAAACTCCAATATTTCAGACCGTTTTTGAAAAAAATATTTAAAATATATATATATACTAAACTAACGGTATTTTTGCAATAACTTTTTCTTAGTATTTTTATGAAGCTTAAAGACAAAAAAAAATTAACAAAATGTATAAAAAAAGCAGCGGAGATATTTGAATCGAAAGTCACAAAATTAAATTTCTGATTGTTTTTTTCTCATTTTTAAGCAACGATGTTGCATAAAATAGTATATCGTTGTACTAAAACTTTTCATAGTTTTCAAGAAATGTTCATGTTTTTGGTGTCAAATTGACGGAATTTTTTTTATGTTGAACGTAAAATCTTTATATCAAATCTTGGTGCACCGGTTTCGTTAAGGGAAAGATCTCGCTTCTAAAATTTCATTGGAATCAAAATTTTCGCAGTATTGAAGATATGTAGGTATTTGTTTTTTTTTTTTTTTTTTTTTTTGGTATCGAAATAACGGAACTTTAAGGAAAATTTTATATTTTGCAAATATTTGCAAATGTAACCTAAAAAACAACAAAAAAGATGCCTATTGTAGGCATATTGTAGTTTTAGGCGATTTTGTAAAAAATTTGTACTACAGCGCCCTCTGGTGTTCAAGATGGTTCAAAATTGACAGCCCCAAAACACACACCCTACCAAAAAGCTTCTATACACAAATTTTCATTTATATATAGATTCAAATTTTTCAATTTCTTCTTAACTAAATAATTGTTTGCCAAATTTCGAGATGGGATATGAAGTGGCTTATGACTAGATAGCGGAATTATATACAAAATTTATTTGAAGTCTGATTGCAGTCAAATTTTGGATTTGTACAGGGTGTTTTTTTTAGAGGTATAGAACTTCGAATTGAAATAAAACACAAGAAAATCGTTTTAATGTCCATCAATTTGGCTTTATTGGAAGGAAAATTTTATGCCATTAATGTTTAAATATGATTTCGGGCATGTGGCCGCCGCGGCTGGCTCGAATAAAGCCAATTCTATAGCAGGCCCGTAGACAAGGGGGGGGGTTTTTAGGGTTAAAACCCCCCCCTTATGGTCCAAAAAGTATAAAAAAATAATATAGCTAAATACAGTGAAAACATCAACAAGCTTAAGTATCGAAAGAAGTTCGATACATTCAATTGAACTTTGTCTACGACCAGCAATTTAAGAATTTATTGCGTTAACAGGTGTAACGTGAAAGTGGTGAAATTTTGATTGCGTTTCGTTAGATAAGTTTAAGAGTTTCTATTGTTAATTTTACTGTGCCAAAACTACAAAAATTAGTCTACTTAATTGGCTGCAGAAACCAGAAGTAAAAAAAGGCTAGAACGGTGGAAAGTAAGTGCTTGATTCAAATGGTTTTTTTTCCTTTATCAATGCGTAAATGTGTTAAAAAGTTGCCGAATATTTCTGAATGTTTGAAAGCTGTGTTTTTTTTTTGGTAGCGTGTTTACATTGATTGAATATTAATGGATTAACTTTTTGCTTGATGCGGAACCGACAAAATCCGAATAATATTATATTTCATCTGTATTGTACAGGGTTTTCCAATAAGAGGTGTTATTGTGAATCGCCCGCTATTGTGAAGCGCTCACTTTTAAAGCTTTTATTCTTTGACATTTGACAAGTAGAAACTATGCCATTACTAAAAATGGAACGATACAACAACGTCGTGTCTTTGCTGATTGGGACCTTGAAATGCATGAAAATGATACGGAATTCCATCGAAAAATCATCTTGACTGATGAGGCCCATTTCCACCTCGGTGGCTATGTCAAGAAGCAAAATTGTCGCATCTGGGGCTCGGAAAATCCAAGAGTTATTGTTGAGAAGCCTCTTCATCCTAAACGTGTGACTGTTTGGTGCGGTTTATTGTCCGGCGGGGTCATTGGACCTTACTTTTTCGAAAATGAGGACATAGGGCAGCCACTTTGTGATTTGGTTATGGAAAATTTTATGAAAAGGATATTGTGCTGTAAGCGTGGTCGTGGTGGCCATTTGGCTGATGATGCTTTTCATTATTAACGGCATACCTTCCTCTTTATTATGAAATAAACATCCACAAAAAATGGCATTTTTCTTTGAATACCAAAATAACAACTCTTATTGGAAAACCCGATAGAAAACGTTCAAGCAACTTTGGAATCTGAAAAGTCTTCAGAACTTCCTTTGTAATCTGCAGTTGTAGAAAGCTTTAATGTTGACAGCAATGTGGAAAGCGGTACAAGTACAAGTACAAGTACAAGTTGCGGTATTAATATTTTACTTTTAATGCTTATAACTCTAAGTTTGTGTGTATGATTGTAGAAATTTTTCCAGAAATATCATTTGATTCATCGGAACTGCATTCGACTTCGAGAGTATATCAATGTCCAAATAACGATATTTTCAAGTTGATGAGCAATATTTCCGATTCGAACCGCCTTGAAAGTTTTCAAAGCATTTATGTGCCTCCACCAAATTTTAATTTTTCTTGCCAGCGGTTCTCGCAAACTCCGATTTAACACGTTAACTGCCATGAGGCACATAAGGTGTGCCTCAGTAAAATGTCGACGTAGGCTCTGAGGCACAGCGTATGTGCCTCAGTATTTGATTACACATTATAGTTCATGGTTTAAAATTAGTGCCTCGAAATGCAAATCTGTAAACGTAGTTCAATTCCGCATGGCCTGGCATACCTAAAACTATTTTTGGTGCATCATTTTTATACCCCCACGATTTAAAAAAACCCCCTTTACTGGGATTTTAATTTTAAAAACTTTAATTTTGTCATTCCGTTTGTAACGCCTACAAGGAAGCGTGGTAGGTATAGAAAAGTGTATATATTCTTGATCAGCATCATCACCCAAGTCGATATAGCCATGTCCATCTGTCCGTCATCCACACTAAATATACAGTAAACGTATACATCAAGCCGTGAGGTACATATGTTGTGCCTCAATATTATATTTCAAAATTTCACAGAAATATAAAAAAAAACTTTTTCTGATTTGTATGAAAAAATGGCCTGGAGGACCCAATATTTTTTTTTGTATGGTGGCAGTTAAAGTGTTAAGCATTCTTGGTCGAACCGTTGGCATTGGTTGGTTTACTCCAAATTGGAAAATGCAGCTTATTGCAAGTTTTGCTTATTTTTTAACACTGGTTTTGGAGGCGCAGGATCACAACCTCTTGTTAATTTTAAAAAAATTAAATTGTTAATTTTACCGAATGATAATAAAAACTTTTGAAATAAAATTTTCTAACCTTTCATTGTAGCATTTACAAAAGTCAGGAAATACAAGAAAATGTCGTTATTCTAATCGTGGTTATTTTTATAAAGAATTATAAACCGATATAAGGTTGCAAGTAAATTATTAAAATAATAATATAAGATGCTTAATTATCGTCATTTTAGAAGTTTGTCTTGAAAATTTTATTTTTTTAGCGTCTTTCTGTATTCCAAAATGACAGTGCAACGATAAGCAAGATATATAGCCGAAACACATTGAGCTCAACAAACGACAGTTTTGAAATTATAGAACACACGTTTTTTATGTTAAATGGGTGTGCATCCTTAAGCATACATAGGGATTGCAGTGTCACAGCGGACGCTGTGTTATTAGAATTAACAAAAAAAAAAAAAAAAAAATAAGAAGACTTACCGCCCTATTCTGCGTTTTCTTGATAAGTAATTTATAAATAAAATTTGTAAAGAATTTTATCAAGCGAAAGCTTTTTTAGTATTCTACAGCAACCTTGATAAATAAAAAGTTTACGTAATTCACCAGAGTAGGTGAATTCCTGTTAACAGCTAATTGTTCTCATTAATAGCATAACACAGAGAACAGATTTCTGCTTTAATTTTCCTTATGTTCCACAAAAGTGTATTAATTTGTAGAAAATAATTACTATTGCTAACATTATTATGTTAATATGAACCTTGATATTGCCTGCTACGAGCAACCACAACTCTCTTGATAAATTTATCAATAGAAAATGAGATATTGACAAATTTATCAATTAAAGATCTTTTTTTCTATCACAGAATACCAACTCTTGATAAATAGTCAATACTTGTTAAATATTCAATAAGGTGAATTTACCAAGTACGCAGAATCGGGCTGTTAATATAAATATATAAAATAAACAAAAATAAAAAATTAATTTTTGTTTTATGTATTTGGTGTACAAAAAAGTTTTAAAGTGTTTTTTTTTCAAGTTTGTCGCTTTATTGTGAAAAATTTGTTACAAATTCATTTCTCAAAGTATTGTCTATTTCTAGCCACTGATTTTCCCATCTTTCTGGTAATTATATAAAAAATACCTTTTCATTTATCGATATTAAAAACTATCGATATTTTTTTTAATCCAAACCCCCCTTAGGTAAATCCTGGCTACGGGCCTGTTCTATAGGTCCAATTTTCAACCACTTTTTCGAGCATATGGGGCCGTATGTCGGCAATAACGCCACGAATGTTGGCCTCCAAGTCCCCTAACGTTTCTGGTTTGTTGGCGTAGACGAGCGACTTCACATATCCCCAAAGAAAATATTCCAATGGTGTCAAATCACACGATCTTGGTGGCCAATTGACAGGTCCATTCCGCGAAATTATGCGCTCATCGAATGTTTCCTTCAATAAATCGATTGTGACGTGCGCTGTGTGGCATGTAGCGCCGTCTTGTTGGAACCACAACTCATCCACATTCATGCCATCCAATTCGGGAACAAAATAGTCGGTTATCATGGCTCTATACCGGTCTCCATTAACGGTAACTGACTCTCCAGCATAATTTCGGAAGAAGTATGGCCCAATGACTCCACCAGCCCATAGAGCACACCAAACAGTCAGTTTTTGTGGATGTAATGGCGTCTCAAGGATCTCATGTGGATTCTCTTCACTCCAAATGCGGCAATTTTGCTTGTTGACGTAGCCATTCAACCAAAAATGAGCCTCATCACTGAACAAAATTTTGCGATGTAAACTTCGCGAACTGAACCATTATTTTCGAAATAAATTTGCACGATTTGCAAGCGTTGTTCTTTTGTCAACCTGTTCATGATGAAAAGGCAAACCAAACTGAACATAAATGACATTAGAGTTGCCAGATTTGACCACAAAATGCCAGTTTTATCTCTATTCGAAAAACAAACCCCTAAAAAAAACACCCTGTACTAATTTTGAATTCTTGAATGCATTTTTTACTCCATATCTATGATATGCAAATTTTATGCAAAAAATATGCAAAAGCATATGCAAGAAATATGCTGCATATTTTTGCTTATAGAGTCATTAAAATTTTCTGATATAAAATTTCCAAATTAATTTATATATTTAAAATGTTTCTTGAAAAAGAGAATGTTAAAAATTAAAAAAAATATTTTATTAACGTTTTATTAAGGCATGTCACTACTTGGCGCTCTCGGTATTCGAGTGAAAATTTAAAAAATTTTAATAGGAAAACGGTAAGAGATAATAAAAAATTTTTTTTGGGGTGAATAAATACACTAAAAAATTATTTACAAAATAAAATTTTTATTAATTTTTAACATTTTTTATGTATGATATTTTATATATTTTATACCTGGTAACCATCGTTACTCAAAATTACCTTGTCCGATTGTCTTCAAATTTTAACCGCATACTTTCCACATGTGAAGTTTCCGTGTGAACTAAACTATTAAAAAAAAAAATAAATAACTGGTCATTTCAGCCCTTGAAAGGAATTTGACCTAGCTTCTTATAATCGATTGTGTTGTGCGTGTTATTAAGTTTGTACACAATTGACCGAGAAATGGACCTACAGGCTTAACGCCGACTCCGAACGGCGATGAACGAAATGTTCTTATTCTCAAGAAACTTTACATGGAATTTTTATTTCTCTCTGAGGTTTGCCATTGTCTGCAGATAGGTGGCGGCCGTACAGAAAAATCATTTTAATTCAAATAATTTTCTGTCGCTGCTGGGGTTCGAACCTGGCTCTTCCAGACATAGCGGCCACGCACTTACCAACTACGTACGGACGCCAAACTACTAACGAACTAAAATATTACAAACATTTTTATTATTTTATTAATCCACCGAAGTTTTATTTAAAATTTTGGTTTTGATAAAAATGAAACTTCTATAAAAAAGTGAATTTTGCAATAACTCTTGTGCGGTTTGTACTACCACTGCTTAATTCAAATTTAATGATTGTACAACCTGAAACACATGTAATGAATTTATACACAAGTGGTATAATACATACTAATATTTATATGTGTTGGTAATAAAGAGCTGCACAGAACATTCTATTCACAGTACTTGAATAGTATACACTATGTTGGTGTAGTTTCAGTGTAGCCATGACATCGAACAAAAATGTTTTGCATGAAGCACAGCCAACAAGACAAGAATTGCATATTTGAAAAGCTTTTCATTAGTATCGTTGTATTGTGAAGGTTTTAATATGAAATAAAATATCAAACCATATAACGACACTGAAGTAAAAGTAACGGGAAATCATAGCGAGCACACCTAGTGCATCATCAAACCGCATCGAAAAATTTTCAGCAGTCGTTTAGAGTTTTCTGAGGGGCTCACAAGTAAAGAGAGTCGATAATATAATTTAAACTTAATTTATTTGAAAAAGCATAACTCGAAAACGAAGCAAGATAGACCAAAAATGACAGTGATTTTCGGTTATCTAAAGGGAGTCTCGAAATCGAGATGCACAGGTAGAGGGATCGGTCAAAATAATAACCTTAAAAAATTAGAAAGAACGCCATATCTTGAAAAAGAAGCAAGATGGACCAAAAAATAACACCGGATTTCAGTTTTCTAAAAGGGGTCTTGAACTCTTGCCATCGCTTTGCCCGAATCATTCTAACAACAACAAACATCTTCGACCATCGATTGATTTTATTTCTGAAGAACTCAGCTTCGGTTGACTTAATTTACCTATGATCATCGGTGTCCGCAGGATTTCTAAAAATGCAAAGCTGGGGGAAAGGGGGGCACTTTCCCTGCACCACCTGCATACGCCCATTCCTATGATAGAAGTTGTTGTTGGTTCACAAACACATGCAGACATGCAATTGTGGGTAAATGAACTTGCATACATTTTGCATATGTATATTATATGCAAATATGCAATTTTTTTTTTGCATATGCACTAAAAATGCGCATATGCATTTTTTATGCAATATGCAAAATATGCAAATTTTATGTTATGTTTTTCAAGAGAGAATTTTACGGGACACATATCTGTGTCATCGAAATTGTTTTACGATCATTCAATACAAATATGCAATTTCATATTTTCCGCTGTCTACTTATGACATATAGAATATTAGTGCTAAACTGTTTAATACAAAGCACAGTAGCTCGTTCCTGTAACAAAATCGGCAAGTTACCAATTTGTGTGACGGAATGCGCTATCGATCTCTAGCAGAGCTGTAAAAGATTGAATCATTTTCAGTTTTAATTCTCTTGTTTAAAAATTCAAAAGCTGAACTCTTTTTTTGTAGCATTCAAAGTGTGAACTCTTTGGGCTTAAGTCTTTAGGCTGATTAAAATTGTTTTGTGGTCATGAATTGCAAAACGTAAAGAATGCAAACTGAATTGAAATTTTAACGAGTGCAACCATCGATAGTTGCAGCCTAATTGAAATTTTAGTGAATGCAGACGGCGATGGCTTCAGCCGCAAGGATTTGTTGTTGTCTGAAGTTGTTTTGTGTGTATTTGTGTATGCGTGTGTGACTGTTGGGCATGACTGTGATGGGTTGTCATTGGCTAGTTAAGTTAATTTTTATACATTTTGACGTAGAATACGTCGTTCTCGGAGGTAAGTAGGGTGGTTGATAGTGATCAGGTGTCGGTATTTACATTACTTTTTGAGCCTTTGGTGGGCCTAAAGTACTAATCGTACAATGTTGATCTTAGCACTTGTTGGTCTGCTTGATCCTCAATGCGACAAAAATGCATGTTAGAACTGTCTAACTTATATCAATTTTACACAATTACATGAAATATAAAGCCAACATTTGATGTTTTTGTTTGCTTAAACTTGCTACCTATTTATCGACGGCTTCCGGTTCTTTCGACGGCGAAGACAGCGCCATCTAGCGTGAAGACATAAATCTTATAATTAAAAAAAAGCATACTTTTGGGGGCAAGTTGTTTTTAACAGACTCGCGTAGCCCAATAATACTGAGTAATTTTGAGGGGCATGCTTTTTTAACAGAATCTGTTATTGAAATGTCAAACGCAGCCAATTAAATATCCGGGCATATTATCGACAGTGAAATTTTGACACATGGGTTGTTGAACTTGATAGCATTGAACAAATTTTGTTTGCTTGTTTAAGTTTTCTACCTATTTATGGACAGTTTCCGGTTTTATCGACAAAAGCATAAAATTTGTATGGGAGCGCCCCTAAGGAGTGGTCGGAGGGAATAGGTGTCAAAGGCAAAAATGTTCCTTTTGCATGGGGATTGGTGATACATATTAACTCTCTCCGGCACTCTCTTAAAGGTCATATCCTCAGGTGTATGGAATAAATATTTTTAAAAAAGATGTCATCAAAAGCGAATTGAATAATTCTACGTCTTGTGTTACGACATAGTCGAAACTACTGTATCTTTTTTGTTAATAATATTTATTGTTAATAAGTACTTTATTATTCCAGAAAATGTCAAAGGAAAGACAAAAGCACTAAGATCGACCGTTGAAAACAAATGACAACATAAATGCAAAATGCTGCTTTATATTTAGTAGTATTTCATGGTAGTAAATAAAATGTCCAGTGTTTCAGAGTTGAAAAGAATGATAAAACTGAGTGCATTCATCGTATTTCTCAAGCCTACAAAAATGGGATTGATATTTTTCATAAGTCCCATTCCTTATAAAGCATTGGGTGTGCATTCTTTTATCTTCAAAGAATGATGAATTGTGCATTTGTAATTCTTTTCCTCTACAGAAGCATAAGATTGCAATCTGGTTGATGCAGCTTTTGAATGATTAAGAGTGTGTGCATTCCGAAATGATTCAATCTTTTACAGCTCTGATCTCTAGTTACCGATTTCGTGACAACTAATGTTTCTGTACGTTGAAATCGGTAAAAATTCGGACCGCGATGAAAAATAACACAAATCGAGAAGAAACGTTGCGAAATTGAGTCAAATGCATCATGACAAGCAGCTGTTTAAGTGTATTTATTTTATTTTATGGGAGCTATAATTTTATAATGAATAGGTAATCAAAAGTGATTAAGTGAACAGTGAAGTGAGTTAGAATAAAATAGAATAATAAACAAACAAGAGTTAGAATAAAAAAAGATACAGTAGTTTCGACTATGTCGTAACACAAGACGTAGAATTATTCAATTCGCTTTTGATGACATCTTTTTTAAAAATATTTATTCCATACATCTGAGGATATGACCTTTAAGAGAGTGCCGGAGAGGGTTAATATGTATCACCAACCCCCATTACTTTTGCAAAAAGAACATTTTTGCCTTTGACACCTATTCCCTCCGACCACTCCTTAGGGGCGCTCCCATACAAATTTTATGCTTTTGTCGATAAAACCGGAAACTGTCCATAAATAGGTAGAAAACTTAAACAAGCAAACAAAATTTGTTCAATGCTATCAAGTTCAACAACCCATGTGTCAAAATTTCACTGTCGATAATATGCCCGGATATTTAATTGGCTGCGTTTGACATTTCAATAACAGATTCTGTTAAAAAAGCATGCCCCTCAAAATTACTCAGTATTACTGGGCTACGCGAGTCTGTTAAAAACAACATGCCCCCAAAAGTATGCTTTTTTTTAATTATAAGATTTATGTCTTCACGCTAGATGGCGCTGTCTTCGCCGTCGAAAAAACCGGAAGCCGTCGATAATAGGTAGCAAGTTTAAGCAAACAAAAACATCAAATGTTGGCTTTATATTTCATGTAATTGTGTAAAATTGATATAAGTTAGACAGTTCTAACATGAATTTTTGTCGCATTGAGGATCAAGCAGACCAACAAGTGCTAAGATCAACATTGTACGATTAGTACTTTAGGCCCACCAAAGGCTCAAAAAGTAAGGTAAATACCGACACCTGATCACTATCTACCACCCTACTTACCTCCGAGAACGACGTATTCTACGTCAAAACAAATAAATTTTATTAGTTATATATATTACATATAGATATCATATCATCTTAGCGTACCTTCTGAGTATTGTTGTCCATTGTTATTAAAACTTATGTGGTTTGATGTAGTCGTCGATATGTTGCCGGAAATAATCAACAACTATAAATTTAAATATTTTACGCTTTAATTTGTGTAAACTTAATCGTGCAACGGAAACATTGCAATATTTGCAACCGGGTACTTTTTCATTGCTGTAGTATGTATTGTTTTGCTAAAATTTTTAACTTTTATGTATTGGGCATTCTTAATTGCATTACCTTGGAAATTACAATGTTTTATAATAACAACAAAATATTTCAATCAGTAAAAAATTCAACTTAAATAAAAGTAACCATTTTTAAAGTAAGTATATTTCGAGTACTTATAACCTTTTAATACACAACATTATTGACATTAGATAAATCGGTAGAATTCTCACTTGCTAGTGACAAAAGTGACACAATTTTTTCGATTCACTTTTTGAACGATAACACTTTTGTGTGAAATCGGAACATGTGGCATGTGAAAGATTTCGTGAGCTTAAAGAACTATATGAAGCCAGTATATAATAATAGTTTAAATTTTGATTTTACTAAAGGTGATTTCATTAGTATATCGAATTTCTTAAGCACTGTTGATTGGCAATCAGTTTTGAATAACAATTATTTATTAATCAATAACTTGTTTTTTTCCAATAAGCTTAAAGAAGTTATAAATCTTTTCATTCCTAAAATTTCACAAAAAAATTCATCTAAGCCAATATGGTTCAACAAAGAACTTGGTGATATTAACAATAAAAATAATAAAGCATACAAACTTTATAGAAAATCAAATAATAATGCAATTCTTTTAAATAATTATCTATGTCTTCAAAAAAAATTTGATTATTTGCACAAATTCTTATACAAAAGCTATATTTTTCGGATTGAATGCCAACTGAAGACTAGTAGTAAGAGTTGGTACTTTATCAACAGCAAAAAAAATACGACGGGTATTCCGAATACCATTCAGTATATGGGGAACACAACATCTGACCCCCTCTCGATTTGCAACCTTTTTGCTAAATTTTTGCGTTCAGTTTATGTATCTTCTGATACTATCTCAGGTAATTACACTAACATATCAAGTAATTGAATTGATTTAGGATCCCTTGAGCTTCGCTCAATAGAAGTTTTAGATGGATTAATGCAATTGAACAGTGATCGACAGCCAGGAATGGACGGTTTTCCACCGATACTTTTAAAAAATTGTGCGAATGTACTAGCAGATCCTCTTACCACAATCTACAACCAATCACTTAAAAATTGTGAATTTTTAACAGATTGGAAATTCACTTACATTATACCGATTCACAAATCTGGTTCAAAAAATGAGATTTCAAACTATCGCCCAATATGTAAAATATCTGCGATCCCCAAACTTTTTGAAAAATTGATCTAAAATAGACTAATAGACAATAGACACCGCTTCAACATGGTGTTTTTACTGGAAGGTCAACAACTACTAATTTGACAATATTTACTAAATATATTTTAAACAGCTTTGAAAATGGATATCGGTGTTATATTCACTGATTTTTCAAAAGCTTTCGACAGAGTTCACCATTACTTACTTTTAAAAAAACTAGAATCCATTGGATTTCACTCCAGTATTCTAAAATGGTTTGAATCATACCTTTTAGGTCGGACGCAATTCGTTCGAATAAATAACTTAATGTCAGATGCTATAACAGTCTCTTCAGGGGTTTCCCAAGGCAGCCATTTGGGCCTCTTTTGTTCCTATTATTTATAAACGATATTCCCAAAATAGTAAAGTTTTCTCAGTGTTTAATGTATGCCGATGACACAAAATTTTTTTCTACAATAAAAGACAATAATGATTGTATAAATCTGGAGAGGGATTTGTTGCAATTATCTTCTTGGTTCAGTAACAATTTACTACCGGTAAATATAGTTTTTCTATTATGCTTTATCCGTATAAACTTGGAAAATATCTTTGTCAAGGATTACTGAGAAAAAGGATCTTGGATAGTGTTGCCAAATATGTTTTCCAACAATACGGGACAAATGCAAAATATGTAAAAATAAAACGGGATTTTGGAAAATTTTACGGGACAATAAATAAAGAGAAAGTTTTTTTAAAAAGAATGTATTTCAGAAAAAAACAAAATACGGGACATCTGGCAACACTAATCTTGGAGTAATAATTGACAGTAAACTTCGTTTTTCAAGGCACATAGACTACATAGTAGCAAAAGCCAGTAGTATGTTAGGCTTCATAATCAGAAACTCGAAAGAACTTTCTGATCCTTTATCTTTAAAAAATCTTTATTTTTCCTTTGTGAGATCTCTTTTAGAATATTGCTGCATAATATGGGACCCATTTTATGCTGGCTCTTTAAGTAGAATTAAAAGAGTTCAAAGACGTTTTACGAGGTTTGCAATTAGTCGCTTACGATGGAATATTGAAATGCCTTCTTATAATGTAAGATGCCTTCTTCTTGGTATTCAATCCTTAGAAAATCGTCGTAAATATTTTGTCATAATGTTTGTAAGAGATATTATTTGCTCGGATATAAATCGTTCTTGTTTGCTTTCTGAAATACGCTTTCACGTACCTTCACGTGAGCTAAGATCTTCTAATCTATTCTATGAATCTTTTCATAGAGTAAATTATAGTATGAATGAACCTATTACACGCTATTTAAGACTGGCTAACTCAGTGTGTCATGAAATAGATTTTAATCAAGGTTTAAGTAGAAGTGCTTTTAAGAACACTTTAGTTTTATATTTTAATAGTATACGTAATAACTCAATGTGAACTATCTTAATTTTTATCATATTGTTAACGTCCACTAGATTAATCAAGCATTTAAGTAGTCAGTAAGATATTGAAAATCGGTTTGATGAATGAAATAAATAAATTGATTATCGATTTGAAACGAACGAACTGAACAGAAGTCGAATCAGATTCGTACAGAAACATTGCAGGTGAGAGTGACGTCAAATCGGTAATATGAGTCGGTAACTACAAAAAAATCGGCAAGTTACCGATTTTGTGTGACGTCACGCTGTATCGGTCCTTAGTTACCGATTTCGTGAGAACTGTTGTTTCTGTATGTTAGAATCGTTAAAAATTCGGTCCGTGATGAAAAAGAACACAAATCGAGAAGAAATGTTGCGATATGAATAAAGTGACGAACAGCTGTTTATGTATGTATTTGTATTCGTTTTATTTTATGTGCGCTTATATACACTGATGAGCAAAACTGTAACAAAGTTTACCACTTCTCATTTCAGCAGCTGTTATTACCTCCATAGAGAAATGCGTTGACATTTTTTTTTATAATATAATTCGTTCGTTTGTACTCTTTCTAAAAAATCGCTTCAAGTTAATCTAACTGAGCAAACAACAAAAAGACTGACCAAAATGTAATAAAAGGCAAATGTTACAGTTTTGCACTCGTTATTAATTTATTGTTTATTTATTCTATTTGACCAAAAAAACATCTAAACTAGTAACGTGTGCAGTATCCTTTACTCTTCTTTAGTTCCCGGATGCGGTTTGGCATACTGGAAGTACATATATCTTCTGATGAATTCTGGTGATATAGCTTCCCAAATTTCCTTTGTTCGATCCCATAGCTCATTACCTCCTTTGGGCGGACTGGGATACTTAGCTAGTTGCAATTTGACATGACTCCACGAATTCTCTATTGGATTCATGTCCGGAGATTGTGGAGGCCACTTCAAATTACCAAATTTTTGCTGTTGTATCCAGTCTTTTACAACATGTGCAGTGTGTTTTGGATCATTGTCTTGCTGAAAAATTACTTTTTCAGCAGCAAGACCCATATTTTCTACAACACTTGGAAGATTCTGCTGCAGAATGGACAGGTACTGTTCCTTACGTATAATGCCGTCGATGCGTATTAAGGGTCCAACACCATTTCGCGAGATACAGCCCCAAACCATTATTGACTCACCACTATGTTTCATGGTTTGCTTGACATGATGTGATAGGGTTGTATTCGGGTCCCTGGTCCAATACCACGAACGACCGTCTGATTGGAAAAGGGTTGATTTTAGACTCATCAGACCAAATAACCTAAGATTTTAAATTATAACGAGTATTAAATATTGCTTCACAATGTCTGCTTAAAACTCACCATATCCCAATCAGCGATTGTCCAGTGATCGTGCGCTGCAGCAAAATCTAGCCTTAACCGCACATGTCTCTTGGTCAGCATTGGTTTTTTTTTTCTTTTCTGCTGCCTTAACGCCCAATCTCGCAATGCTTCGCCGAGCCGTCCACTTACTGGCGCCAATATTTTACAGCTTAAGCGCTGCTGCAGGAGTAACTGCATCATTGCTAGTCACCAGATTAGCTAGATGCCGGGCCTCACGGTCACTGATTTTTTTAGGCCTGCCTCCTTTGTTCTTGGGAACACTCTCTATACAATTTTTTTTTAAGCGTTGGACTGTCATGTGGCTTATACTAAATTCTTTTGCTACTTTTCTTACAGAATTTCCATTCTGTAATAATTGCAAAATTTTATTTTTTTGTTCACTGGTGATCATTTTATTTGCTTGTATTATCACATATTAAGCACATAAAAACAAAGAATAAGCCATTGAAAAATCAAAATAAGCAATAGATAACGAAAATGAACAATTGAGATTGAGTGCAAAACTGTAACATTTCCCTATTTTTACATTTTTGTCTGCTAGTTTTTTTGTTGTTGGGAGATTAACTTCAAACTGGTTTGAGAGGAAGAGTACAAGTGTACTAATAACATAATAAAAAAAAAAAAATCAAATTCATTATTATTTGGAAGCGATAGCAGCTGCTGAAATGAGATGTGCTACACAATGTTACAGTTTTGCTCATCAGTATATTAACAGCTCATAAAAAAGTTACTGTTTCTTGTTAAAATAAAAATAGTAATAATAAGAAAATTAATTATTGTATTAATTAAAGATTCGGACAAAATGTGAAATTTTATTTATAAGGCATTAGTTGCAAATCTTAAAAAAAAAATAAAAATAACTGGCCATTTCAGCCTTTGAAAGGACTTTGATCTAGCTTCTTAGGATCAATTGTGTTGTGCGTGTTATTAAGTTTGTACACAATTGACCGAGAAATGGACCTACAGGCTTAACGCCGACTCCGAACGGCGATGAACGAAATGTTCTTATTCTCAAGAAGCTTTACATGGCATTTTAATTACTCTCTGAGGTTTGCCATTGTCTGCAGAGAGGTGGCGGCCGTACAGAAAAATTATTTTAATTCAAATAATTTTCTGTCGCTGCTGGGGTTTGAACCTGGGTCTCCAGGTTCGTTGACATAGCGGCCACGCACTTTAACCAACTACGCCACGGACGCCACTGTAAATCTTATTACCTTTAATATTAAAATGTTTTACAACAAACAAAAAGATTATAATCAGTAAAAATTTAACTTAAGCTAAAGTTTTCTATTAAAGAATTACATTGTGATTACTTATTTCATATTTAAACAAAATTACTAACATTTACTAACATCGGTAAAGTTATCACTTGCTTCAGAGTCAGTGAAAAAAGCATTAATTTTTATCGATTCACTTTTCTTACAGAAACTCTTTTTTTAAAAGGTTCTATTGAAGCGAAATCGGGACATGTGACAGATTATTAATTTGAAACAAACGAATAGAACAGAAATCGATTCAGATTCTTACAGAAACAGTGTTAGTGAGAGTGACGTCAAATCGATAATATGAGTCGGTAACTACGATCGATACAAGTTACAGAAACGAGCTACAGATTCTTACAGAAACAGTGTTGGTGAGAGTGACGTCAGAGTGACGTCAAATCGATAATATGAGTCGGTAACTACGATCGATACAAGTTACAGAAACGAGCTACAAGTTTATCCATTTGTGGTTTTAAAATAAACGTATGTACATAAAAGACATAAAAAGGTTAATTCTTGAGGTATATAATATGAATAGTCGCATCGAAAACCATTGCAATGGTCTATTCTTTAAAGGAAATTTTAACTACTTTTTTACACATTTCTGTGGAATTCTTTAAAGTTTATTCATATAAACACTGTCATGTAGAAAGGCTTACAAAAAAGTCCAATAACATCGAATCACATTATCTCAGCTGCCAATCGGAGTCAACGAAAAGTGAAATTGTTATGAAACCGTATTGTTAAAACCGCATATAATACAAATAAAAATCTTCAATCGCATATCATACGATCACTTCGCACTGACGGTAATTTTCATACCTTTATCGCTTTTAGCCCATCCTTTTCATCCCCTCAGCCCAAAATCCGCACCGCACAATGGCTTTGTGGATTTTCCGAGCTCTGAATGCGATAATTTCGCTTGTTTACGATTCAACGAGGGTGAAGAAAATTTTGTTTGAAAAACCGCTGTTCACAGCCTGTTGCTTCAGCACCCATTGGACGTATCTGCTGCGTTGTGAATGGCGTTGTGAATGTTAATAAATATATGTGCAAAATTTGAAAACGATACCTTGTTTTCTTCTATGAAAAAAAATTCCCGAAAAAAAAATTCTTTTTTTTAAATTGGTGGCCTATATGTTTCAGATAGCAGCAAATATCCACTGGTTAAAGATATCCAGAGGTGAACAATACGGCCCTTAGAGACACATTCATTTTTAGAATTTGTTTCTATCTTCGTATGACTTTCTATGTGACACAGGGTTTATTAAAAAAAAAAAAAAATCAAAGTGTGCTTTTTTTAATTTGAATTAAATATGTTTCAGTTCATAAAATATTATTTTAAGATATGAAAAAGTTCCTTAAGCTTCTGGGATCTTCAAAACTTAGCTCGCACATGTACAATGAGGACAAATCTTTTCCACACTGTCTTCGCAAAAGCCATGCACGTCTCCACAATGCTCTATATCTTTTCTTTTTTCCTTTTTTTTTTTCTTCTTTTAACAGCATTTATTAATATAATTTTGCCAGAAATTGCTAAGACGGTTACTTCTGAATCCATTTTAAAAAATATTTAAAAAAAAAATCAATGATTATTAGCCAAGTAAACACTTGTCCACTCAAAATCTGCACATACATAGGTATTCCTACGGGGTCATTATGAGGTCGTACTAAAAAAATTTAGTACTATTTCGAAGAGAATAACAGTCCCGTTATATGATTCAAGTTTGCAAGTATGCACGATGGAGTCAGCAGCTCGGAAATTGAATGTAAACAAATTTGTTGAAATTCCGACTTGGTCAGGAAATAAGATCGCGAAAGTATTAAAAATTCCTACAACAACTGTTTGTAGTGTTTTAAAACGTAACAAAGAAAAACTGATCATCGAAAGTAAGTAAAAAACGAGTGAAAAAGCAACATCTAACATTAAATTAAATGCAAGCATCCTAGCCTAAATTAAAAAACCCTGGTCTCTCCGACAATGATCGCGCGAAAAAATTCAAAACCAGCAGGAGCACAGCTCGGCGAATACGAGTAGAAGCAGGCTATAAGTCATACTATTAAATACCCGAACCGCTCTGATAAACAAAAATTGTCAGCCAAAAAGCGCACTCGATTACTGTACGATAAAGTGTTGACGAAATTCAATGGGTGAATAATCATGGGCGAAGAAACCTATGTCAAAATTGATCTGCAACAACTTCCAGGGCAAAAGTTTTATACTGCAGACAAGCGTTTTGGTGTCTCCTCAAAATTTAAATATAAAAATTTGATAAATAAATTGTTGATAGATTTGCAAAGAAGGTGATAATCTGGCAAGCCATATGCAGTTGTGGCCTGAAGAGTCGGGCGAACGTGACATCAGCAACGATGAAATATACAAGAAAGAGTGTCTAGAGAAGCGTTTATTGTCACCATTTATACGTCACCACCGATCTGCTATACTGTTTTGGCTAGATTTGGTGTCGATTCATTATTCCAAAGCAACGATAAATTGGTATTGAACTAATAATGTAAATTTTGTACCAAACGATCTCAACCCTCCAAACTCTCTCAGTTGCGCCCAATCGAAAAATATTGGGAAATTGTTAAATACAAACTAAGAAAATATGGAGGAGTAGTGGAGAAACCGGAATCGATGTTACTGAAATGGAACAAATTTGCTGTCCAGGTCACCAGGGCAGATATTCAACGATTGATGTTGCCGATTAAGAGGCACGCTCGAAATTTCATACATAATAATGAAATATAAATTTTTATACTGCTGTTTTTGAAAGAAAATAAATACTCTATCGTTAAAGATGTAAATATTTTTCTGCCAATATTTGCTTTTAAGATTTGACATGATTTGTGGGGACAGATTTTGGGTGGATAGGTCTTTAGGTGGAATTATACATGGTGGGGCACGAATCGTGCTACAAAAGCAAATGCGAATATATCTGCTATTTTTTTTTGTTTTTATTTTTTTTTGTTTTTTGTTTTGTTGTTTTATATATAATACATTTCATTAAATTTTTTATAAAAAATGAATTAGTTTTTAAAAATTATATCTTTTAGATGGCCTCCATGGTTTTAATGCAAGCTCTTCATCGGACCAAAACGTTGTTCATAGCCGCTATAATGTTGCCCGGGGTATTGCTTCAATACGTAACGGCACTAATTAATTGCTTTAGCTCGTTTGTATTGCGGGGCTTAGGTTAGGTTAGGTTAGGTTAGGTTAGGTTGAGGTGGCTTAGCAGACAGATGACTCGTACACTTATACCAGTGCATGCCCGTTGTGATACCACATAATCTGTTTTAAACCTATGAGAGATTTCCCTCCTCAGCAAACCAGTTCGAACGGATGATGAACTTTAGGATATGCTTGATTTACAGGCATGAGACTTCGGTAAGTCCATTTAGGAAGGGGCATTCGCAGAGGAAGGAACATTTTCTACTTCTTCTTCACACTTGCAGCTTCTCCAAAAATCATTAGAAATAAGTCCTAACCGAAGAGCATGCGTTCCGATTAGACAGTTACCCGTGAGGATTCCTACTATCTTAGACAGGTTTACCTTGATTAGCTTGAGCAGTGAGTTGGTGCGCTTTAAGTCGTAGGAAGGCCACGTTAGCATAGCTGCCCTACATGTGGCGAGGTGTTCCCAGCGTTATGGTGCAAGACTTAAAGATCTGTTCCTGCACCGGAGTTTATAGGAGGGCATGGGTATATCAATAAAGTCCTTATTTAAGAGGGTGTTAGAGGTCGTACCCTTCCTTGCCAATTCGTCAGCCAAATTATTACCCTTGATATCATTACGTCCAGGCACCAGTGTTGCCAACAATTCCAAGCCAAAAAGCACCAACTTGAAAAGCAAAACGCGTAATTTTGAGTAAAAAGCACTAAAAAAGAAATCTTTTATAAAAGTAGATAAAATTAGTAACTACCTATTATAAACAGCAAAAACTTATGTAAAGTTGTCTGAGTATCGAGTATATAATAAAAAAAACTTGCATTCTTTTTACTTACAAATTTTTTTGTTGTTGATTCAACTAAGAAACTTTTTTGAAACTTTGTTGTTTTTTTTTTAACAAGAAAAGGTCCCTAGTAAGTACATATAGAAAATTTTCTTTGTTGTATTATTCAAGTTTTGTAGGCTTCAAACAAAATTTTCTAACTAAGCTGACTATAAACTTTTAAATGTTTTTCGTTTTGTGTATTCAGTGCTTCATAAATCTGCAAAAGGCATTTTGACACGCTACAAAACTATGCGTTCCCAAAATGATTTTTTTAACAATAAATTAAATAAAACATTTTATGTAAAATTTTTTCAAAGATATTCTTATTTATATCAAAACAAAATTAACAAAACTGAAAAAATACTTAAAAGTTTTCATATGTTTTTCGAAAAATATTCAAGCATTTAGTTTCAAAAAACAAAAACAAAAAAAAAAAAAGCAAACAGACAAAAGAAGAATGAACACAAATCTTAATTATTTTTTTTTCAATTAATCAAAGAATACAGCATATTGTATGTTGTGTTCTTAACCAGCTGAACCATCATCTGACCAAAGTTTAGATTCTTTGGTATATAAAAATCTGACTTTTTAGTTTTAGTAGAATTAATTTTACAAAGAATTTCAACAGGTATATTAAAAGAATCACAACACATCTAGTGTTTAGTAATAAACCATATTTCGAAAATATGGGTTCGGAAATTTATATTCATTTCTTAATTCAGGGCTACAAGAAAATATTCCTAGGTTAACAATCAAAATGCACTAAAAGCATTAAACTCAAAATGAAAATGCACTAATGTTGGTGCTTTTTCATTTAGTGTTTTTTTTTTTAAAAAAACGCGTATTGGAACATCAAAAACATCAACACTGCATGGCACCCATATAAGGTGGCTCCTGAATAACCTAGCAATATCGTTAAGAGATCTGCAGCACTCAGTGAGAGTTTTGGAGCCCTTAAAGAGGCTTCGATTTCAGCTTGGACCTTTCTGTAAAGATTTTTATGCCGGTAGTTTCAACGGAAAGGGCAGACAAAGGGCGGACAATCCAGCTTGCTACTTTGGGGTAAAAACCCCATTTTTTCGTATCAATTTTTTATAGGCAAATAGAGCTATGTTTGCCTTTTTAAAACGTTCCTTTATGTTCTTTAATCCAGATAACTTTCTTATCCAGAATAACTCCTAGGTGCTTCGTGCTGTCACTAAAGAGCAACCTCGTGCCATTCACACGCGGAGGTTCTAAGTTGGTGATTTTATATTTCCTAGTGAATAGGATGAGATCTGTTTTCTCTGGGTTAACACTTAAACCAGAAGATGACGCCAATTTTGAAAGGGTTTAGAGTGCTCTCTCCATGAGTTGACAGAGAGTTTGAGGAAATTTTCTGTTAAACACGAGACCGATATCATCCGCATATGCAAACCACCTTGTAGTTGTCTTAACCTGTGGTCCTAACCTTGGACCACAGAAGCGGAGACAAAACTCCCTCTTGCGGAGTCCCCCTGCTTACAAACCTGCGGGTAGAAGATCCTCCCAGTTCTGAGTTTACAACCCTGCTCAAGACCATCTGGTGGATGAGACTCACGAAAAAATCCTCCACGCCCAGTTCTGACAAGGAGGAGATGACCGCACAGGGGAGGACGTTATTGAATGCTCCTGCTATGTCTAGAAAGGCAGCAAGCGCGTATTCTTTGTTCTCAAGTGGTTTTCGATTGTAGACACAATAGAATGCAGAGTTGTTTCCGTAGATCTAACTTTTATATAGGCATGCTGACATTTTAGAAGCCTGTCAAGTTTTGGCTTTAGAAGAAGCCCAATAGGTCTCTTCAGTGTTTTAAGCAAAAAGGAGGAGAGGCTTATAGGTCTAAAGTCATTCGATTTAGTGTAAGAGGACTTACCCGCTTTCGGTAAACGGATGACTTTAGTCTCTCTCCATGCTAGATTGCTATGGTAGATTGTCAAAGCCAGGGTACTATTTCATTGGAAAGAATAAATCGTCCATCTTAACTTCCCCTTGCTGGTGAACTGTTCAATCTGTTGAGGTGTAAGTTCAGAGGGGATGCTTGAAAGCTGGAATTGTAAGTGTGAACACTACTAGGAAAATGTACGTCCATAAGTGTATCTAAGGTTTGAAGAAAGTTCCTTTTTAAGAAAGTTTGGTGGAAGAAAGTATTTGTCTAAGCCTTGAGGCCTCGGAAGTGCTTTCTATTTCTGTGCAGAAGGAAGACCATGAGGATTTCTTTGCTTTAATATCTAGTTTGAACTTATATATTTTCCATGAGTACTCACTATTGCTACGCTTTGAGTAGTTGAAGTCTCTGCGACAGTCTTTTCTGAGGATTTCCATCTCCCGAGACCACCATACTGATTTACAGGATTTTTTGTGTAATTTTCCCGGACCTGGTCTGTTGAGCGCATATGAACATTTTTTTTAACAGTATTTTTCTTAAAAATATTCTACCACTATTTCCAATACTCCTCCTTTAATTCCAATTCTTAATTTGGTTTCCCGATAGTAGGATGGTAGGATGGTTTCCCACTTGGAATAGTGATTTTGAAGAGTACACTACAAAATGCTAGGGTGACATCCAAAACTTGCTCTTGGTTTTTAATTATAAACGTTGGCTTATTGGCCTTGCTTAAGATATTTAAGTTAGTCTTAAGTAGGTAGCTAAAAAGTGACTTACCTCTATCTTTGTTGTTGGGACTTTCCCATTGCGAATGGTGCGCGTTAGTATCTCCAACCAGAATGATGTGCGTGGCAGAATTTTTTCCCCTTAGCAGTCCCTGAAATAATTGTGTGGGTATGAGCTCATCATACGGGAATATAAGCAGGCTATCCTGATTGTCTTGGGCCCGAATTCCTCGCTCACCATAGTGAGGTCCCCGTTAATAAACTGAAGGAGAGTAAAACAGTTAAAGTCATGTTTTGCTAATATACAGGTTCGAGTTGTACCTTTATTTGAGACATAGAAGATTTTGTAGTTTGGCGTATTTAATCCGAGGATTTTGTTGTTGATCATCCAAGCTTTCTGAATCAGTATCAAGTCGACATCACACGTGGCCAGATGACGCTGGAGAGCAGCGGATGCTGATTTACAATGA
The DNA here is from genome assembly GCA_943735915.1 of Pherbina coryleti. Classification (NCBI taxonomy): domain Eukaryota; kingdom Metazoa; phylum Arthropoda; class Insecta; order Diptera; family Sciomyzidae; genus Pherbina; species Pherbina coryleti. Next base: position 81,284,607 of record OX030951.1, read on the forward strand.
TTTTAATTAATGTGGAGTATCCGGAGCATCGTCAGGTACTACAACTACAATGATGTCAGCCTCTTCGTCGTTGAGGAGATCCTCCAATAGATTCTGCTAATTGCAGATATTCGTCATCGCGGTAGCTAGTTCGGAGGCGGATGAAAGCTCATCCTCGCTTCCAGATGCCAATTCAATGTCACTGGGGTTTTCGTCAGTTTTATAGATTCTGGGATGAATCTTGCCAAACCCGTAGTTGAGAGTGCAGTTTTCTTTATTGAGTTGCTCCAGACATTCGTTATTGAAGATCAACAAGACCTCCATCTTGGACCTCTTGGTGACGGTTTTTTGTTCCTCAGCTTTGGGTTCCAACTCAACTACCTTCCAGTTGTGCATGAATATAGCAGAGTTGAAAAGCTTTAACATCTCTAGAATCTCCTCAAGTTGAGATGGGGTCACTGGAACCTGGACTCTAGCTCTGGGCCTGGACGGTATCTCGTCCGAATTGACGGCTTTTAGTCGAGCGCCTTGGTAGACCTCACCAACTTTTTCCACCACTGCTTTGAATCAGCTCAGCGGATCTTTCGTCGTCGCAGGCCATCGGCATGACATTGCCCTGAAACAATCCTATATCCATGATGGAAGGAGGTGGCTCAGGGTTGTCCTTTAGGATCTTCAAGGCAACTTGAAGCAACTTGACTCTATCCAGCTCCATTGGTGCTTGGGTATCTTCCCATCCTCACTCTGTAACCCCTACGATGGTACTTTCCTTGGCAACCTCTGTAAAGGATCTTGCCCCTATGCCATGGATTCTAGCCCTCTTGGCAGCCGGGTTGAGGGTGGTAGGTGCCTCCACAGAGCGGTTCCTCTTTCGAGCGTAAATTCCTGTAGGACCTTCTTCGCCCATTGAATATCCTCTCATTTTTTTGCCAGGTCTTCCTTCAAGACTTGATATTCCATAATAGGATCAGTAGCCAAAAGTCGAAGTATGGGGGATGCCTTTTTGCGATCAGAGTAGCTTGTCTTTAGGGGATCCCTTCTTTGAAAATCGGCCGCTTTAGCACTGACCATTGGATTTTACTTAGTCCCCGATACATTTCACGAAATTTTACGCGCAGAGTTACCATTACTTGTATTGTTATGTGAGAACTCGCCATACATTTCGAATAGGTATTCGTGGTTGGTGCAATTACAGGAAATAAAAACCTTCCAGAATTTAGATAGCGCTCTCCATTCACTGAAACATTTTCATAATTTTCTTCAAAAAATAAGGCCCGACAATACAGTTCGCAAATACTGCACACCACACAATCACACGTTCTGCATTCAATCATGCACGACAGTTTTGCTTGTTTACATTTCAATTAATAAGCAATTTATGGCGTTTAAATCTCCCTCAACAAGACCCAATAACTTTTGGCAAAAGTCTAATTGGATGATCTTCTGGATTCAAGTAAATTGCCAATTGAATTTTGTAAGCGAACAAAATCAAATCTTCGTGCAAAATTCACGAAACACTTTGACTGGGAGCTGTTACCAACGTTATTTGTCTTATTGAAATGCTAGGGTGGTTGCTAATCGCTGTAGCCATTGCAGCGCGGATAATTGGTGTTCGAACTATTTCAATCGATGGGCGTCCTCTGCACATTACCAAGTATGTTAAACCTTTCTAAGATTAGCCTAATCGCCTCCAACGACTGGGCGGATCCCTATTTGTTTGAGTCCTTAATGTCCTGTGTAGCAAATTTGGAGATTGTATTTTACAAATATTTCAAATTACAGAAATACTCGTTTTGTTCCAGTAGCATGGACTAATTCGCTAGAAATCTATGATTGTAAGTCAAATAGTTTCTACTGGTATTATCTATGGAACTAGTTGGATTATTGGATTTTTTTTGGGTGTTGTGGACTGCTTGGACAAAAATTAATTAATAAATTAATAAAAAAACTTCGATTTTTAAGTGGATTAAATGCACTATTTCTCAGAAGATTGCGCTTAAGACAAAACAGTGGTTAACAACATAAGTACGTTGACAGGAGTTTTAACGAATTTATTTCTTTAAAAAAGAAACCAATGAAAACTTTTGGTGTTACTCTCCTACTTTGCTTTCATTAACGGTTTGACTTATCTCAAAATTGGTAAATTTACTACGCAGGCAGTATAAAACTTTTAGAAGAATAAATTTAAAAGAATAAATAAACTTTTGAGTCTTAAAATACACTTTATTTATAGCCATCTACAACAGATTCCCAACAATAAGGTAGGATCGCCTTACGATGGCGGACTTATGATGGCTTTTGTTTGAAACGAGGTTGCTCCCTGGAACTCCACAGTCGAAAATATAAGAAGAGTGTCTCAAATGTATAAACCTCTCGAAATAAGTCCTTCTGTTGTTTTATTTCGAATACTTAGATTTGGGTCCTATTTCATGTTGAGTTGGGGGCTTTATTTCATAGCAGATGGTATACAAAATATATTTTTTCAACCTAAGCTTCTTTAATCTAACTTGTTTAGATATTAACCTGTTGATGGACACCAACATTTTTTCATTTGAAAGCATAAATTTTTTGATTCGTCTCAATTTCATCAATGATTTGCCTTTAGTTAGAATATATCTTTTTTTTGCGTTTTTAGTAAATTTACAATTTCCAAGTAGAAATAATTCCGATCGAATTATGTAGTATCAAAAAATTATGGTAATACAATTTCCAATGAAATAAATTAACTTTAATTTCCTCGAACTTGGAGTTTTTTAATACCTTAATGTGGCAAAATGATAAAAAAAATTTGTTTCGAATATTGGTTCAAACGAATGCAAAAGAAACTTTCAAAAATATTAAAACATTTTCACTGATTAACCACTGTTTTTTCATTGTAAGGCACAAGACTTAGAACGCAACCAACGTAATATATAAGACTCTAAAACTATGAACAGGCTTTTCTTAGTGTTCATTGTACGCGAAAAACACCATTTTTGGATAGATTACTTTTTGATTGGTTATTATTTCATAGTTATTGGAAGAATCGACTTTTTAAACTCTTATTCAGCAGAATTTTAGATATAAACGAATCGATTGCAAATTTAAGGGGAGGGGCTCTGATCTGTATCTTTTTTATGCCTTTTTATTTCAACTTTTTAAATTAGGTATGCATTGACCTGCGTGCATTTTCGACTCAGAGGCGAAACTAGCGAGGAGGTAAGGGGGGTAGACACCCCTTTACTTTTTGAGAGTCGGCCTAGTTGTTATTTTTTACTGAAATTTGTTTAAAATATCGATTTTTATTAACAATTATTATGAACGCATCAAAGTCAGTCGAACCTTTTATTGCCATTTTCATAACAAAAACCAACTTTAGTCGGCTATTTCATTTTAAGTCATACCCAAAACTATCTTCAGACGGCCAATTCACTTACAGTCGTACCTTACATGAACAACAGTCGGCCAACTCACTTTAAGTCGTATTACACCAAGGATTTCAGGTGTAATATCTATTCAGTCAAGTCTGCCTTCGTTCGAAATGGGGTGAGAGATTAGTGGGAGGGAAAGGGTAATTAAGTGAAACATGAGTAGGATGTTCTAAGCGTGGCGGAAAGCCGTAGAAACATGTGAATTTGAATCTGAGGCAAGAGTTATGCCTTTACCTCAGTCAATTCAAGTTATAAGGCAATCTCATCCACAAACTTCACTACCACCAATCCACTTCAGTTGATTAGAAATGAGGACAGAAATTTGCATAAGCGAAAGGTTAAAGAGTAGGATAATGGCCTGGCCGGGATTCGAACCCGCTACGCTACGGGATTCAAACACGCTACCTACTCGACTACAGAGGCCGCTTAAGTTGAAAAAATAAGTGGAATAAAACAAGCGCAAACGAGCAAAGGTGTACTCAGTCGTCACACACATTGCCTTTTTTTTAAACCTAATTAATACATTTTTGTAGCACTTTCTGAGATTGAAATTTTTATCCAGATATAACCAACATTTTTAATAAAAAATTTAAATGACGATCAAAATCGGCCAAAATATTTAAAGAAATTTTCTTAGCTCAAGAACTCTGATGAAAAAACTTACATTTCATAGACTTAACATTTTAATTTAAATTAAATTATAATAAATAAATAAATAATAAATTTTAAGAATTTAGTCAAAGTATTAAAAAAAAGGTCCGTTTTAACTCTTAAACTCGAGCTGATGGCAAAAAGTGCACCATTTTTCGTTCTGCGTTCGAAATTAATTTATTTTGAATACTCTTCATCCTGGTACTCTTTTCTTTTCATTGCACCTCTGTGTTGTTTAGCGATTTTGTTATCTTGTCGTCTTTTTTAAAGTAATGACTTCTACACCGATAAGTGTAATGGATATACATTCTACTACTTTTACCTATATTACTGATCATATCATTATGCTACAAAAACATATACATAAAAACTACTACACCTTTTCAAGTTGTAGTTCACATAACGTAAATTTTATTTCAGATTAATAAGTTTTATTTCAGAAATTTGTATTTCAAAACTGTGAAATGTAGTTCAGAATCCGTAAATTGTGTTTCAGAAAAGTGAATTGTAGTTCAGAATAGTAAGTTCAAATTTAGAAATCGTAAGTTGTATTTCAGGATAGAAAATTGTAGTTCAGAATAATAAATTGTAATTCAGAAAAGTAAATTGTAGTTCAGCATAGAAAGTTGAAATTCAGAATTCGTAAATTGTATTTCAGATTAGTTGAATGTAGTTCAGAATAGCTGTAGTTTTATTTCAATTAGTTGAAAATTATAAAGCGCAAGTTGTATTTTAGAATTGTAAAACGTAGTTCAGAAATCGTCAATTGTATTTCAAAAATATTAATTGTAGTTCAGAAACTGTAACATGTATTTTAGAATATATAAAATGTAGTTAAGAATCTGTAATATGTACTACATATACATGTAACTTATGAATTACCTTTATCCGTGTTATTCATATCGATACGTCCAACGTATAAGTTGGTAACTTTAATTACCATTACAATTTGGCATCTCTAATTACCAACTTTTAAAGAGACAGTGATTACGAGAATCCACGCATTGGACATAATACGGTTATAATTTTATAAACCCGTAACTGAAAATTTGAAGGATTGTCAACAATTTAACAGATAATTGTTTGCAAACAAAATTTAAAAAAGTACTTTGATTATTCAGTACGTAGATTATTAATTTTGTCGTTCGTGCCTCGTTTCGTGATAGTGAATTATGGGGTTAAACAGCAATAAAATGGAAAAGAATGATTTGTAAAGTCAAAAACAAAATAGAACTTCCGAAAGGGTTAAATACTAATAATATTACACATTCTGAACTACATTTCATATTTTCTGAAATGCATATTACAGATTCTGAACTACATTTTATATATTCTAAAATACATGTTACAGTTTCTGAATTACAATTAATATTTCTGAAATACAATTGACGATTTCTGAACTACATTTCACAATTCTGAAATATAACTTACGCTTTCTGAAATTCAACTTACTATTCTGAACTACATTTACCTAATATGAAATACAATTAACGAATTCTGAATTTCAACTTACTATTACTGAAGTACAACTTACGATTTCTGAATTTGAACTTACTATTCTGAACTACAATTCACTTTTCTGAAATAAAATTTACGTTTTCTGAACTACAACTTGAAAAGGTGTCATTTCAGCCCTTGAAAGGACTTTGACCTAGCTTATTATGTTATTAAGTTTGTACACAATTGACCGAGAACCGGACCTACAGGGTTTAACGCCGACTGCGAACGGCGATGAACGGAATGTTCTTGTTCTCAAGAAACTTTACATGGTATTTTGATTACTCTCTGAGGTTTGCCATTGTCTGCAGAGAGGTGGCGCCCGTACAGAAAAATAATTTTTTTAATTCAAATAATTTTCTGTCGCTGCTGGGGTTCGAACCGAGTCTCCAAGTTTTGACATAAAAGCCACGCACTTTAACCAACTACGCCACGGACGCCACTAATTCGGATATGTTGTATTTAAAAAAAAAGTCGGGACTTAAGGGTATCCAGTCGGCCGAAATACCTTAACACCCCCCAATCAAAATGTCCTCGGTACGCCCCTGTTTCGACTGTGCTTTTTTCAATACTCTTGCCTTATTTCAATACTTTTATTTAATTGTAATTTGTTCTTTTGTAGATAATCAAATAACGTACTCGTTATCTTATTGAAATCATCTGACAAAAGATACAAGTTATCACCAATGCATTATCTTTAAGTTTCCTAAGAATAAAAAACCGGCAGTCGCTACAAGAGAAAACTTTTCCATGCATCTATAAGATTAAAACTAATTCTACGTTAATACTTTTTTCTTTAGTTTGTTTGGAAGAAGACTGTATCGATTTCCAAGGCAATTCTGTGAGCCATGGCATGTTATACGTTCCCGGACCAGGCGTATGTAGCCTCTGCGTGTGCTACCATTCTGAGCCTTTGTGGTGCAAAGCAATCTATTGTGATCCCCCTTATGTAGGTTCAGAATATAATCAAATAAATTACATGTTGTTTTATTATAAAATATCTTTAAATTATTACAGTTCTGTAAAAACTTTCGAGTGGGCGAACGGTGCTGTGAGTTTGAGTGCTTAGATCCACCAGGAGAGGATAATCTATACCAGGTACTTTTGAAGCTGCTTCAAACGAATTACATTACATTTCATTTTAAAAAATATCAATAATCTTTCAACCCTATAGGAAAGAATGCGGAAACGTGCTGAAATCCTGGCGGGTAATAGCACCGCATCAGCGCTGCCCCCATTAGCCGTATCAACATTAATGTTATCACTTCTTGGAAACAACATTTTAAACTTATAACTTCACGATAACACTCATTAACTAGGTTGAAAAAGAAATTTAGAAAACAAATTAATTCAGCACATTTTTATATCTCAAGTAAATTAACCAAATTAAAATCGATAATAATTTAAAATCTATAAAACAAATGTAGATAAAGGTAAAATGAAACATTTTCTCCCATAACGTTAATGAAAACCAAGAGCGAAAGTAGTTCTTTTTTTAACTTTTTCATCTATATTAACGAATAAAATTAAAGAAAAATATATTAAAACGTATAAAATCACTTTCGAAAAAAAAAATTATGAAATGCATATATGGTAGAGTTTAAGAGAATGGCGGTCGAAGTGTCTTTGAAAGGCTTATTTTTATAGATTATTTAGAACACTAGTGTAGGCAAGTCTTGGGGAAACCCTGAGTTATTTTTTTATTAATTCTGACGATGGAGCTTTTAGTTGTTCCACTAAATGAGACCAACCAAGCATAAGAAAATTTAACATCTCATGTAAAACTGTTTTTTTTTTTCTAATAACACAGTGCGACACGAAAAAATAACTTGAAATATCTCAATGGTTTATAATAGTGGATGGTCTATATATTATGCCCTCATACTCAATTTTATCGGATTAGGTCAAATAAGAGAGAAATTCAAGGTCAAACTTCACCTTTAAGTCACAAGTTTTTTCTTATAACTCTTAAACTTAATTCAAATTCTATGTAGTAACTGCATCTAAATATTTGCAATAGATGATTCTTTACATTTTGAGACTATTTTTTGCTCAAAAAGTTACGTAAGGGGTTTAATATTTTCTTCGAAAACAGGGCTTTTAAAAAAAAAAATAAAATTTTCAATTGTTCAGTTACTATGTATTTGTTTTCAAAAACAATCAGATTTTGCTGAATTTTTGCATACACCTTAAGTAAAATAAAACAACCCACCTGTGAAAAGATCACAATAATTACATGTGTGCATCCAAAGATATTCGGATTCAAAGATTACCAACGGTGGTAACTTCGTTAATGTAAGCCCTAGCGTAAAATCATTCAAGTGAAACTTATAGACCCAACAATTTTCTTCAAAACTGTCCTTAACATTTTAACCGAAAGAGTTACCGTTTTCAAGATATGCGCGTAAATGTGTAATTACAACATATATGAAAAATTAAAACGGTTAAAATAAAAATTTTTTTTATTCCTATTTCTTCTCAAGTTCATATATGTTGTAATTACACATTAACGCGCATATCTTGAAAACGGTAACTCTTTCGGTTAAAATGTTAAGGACAGATTTGAAGAAAATTGTTGGGTCTATAAGTTTCACTTGAATGATTTTACGCTAGGGCTTACATTAACGAAGTTATCACCGTTGGTAATCTTTGAATCCGAATATCTTTGGATGCACACATGTAATTATTGTGATCTTTTCACAGGTGGGCTATTTTATTTTACTTAAGGTGTATGCAAAAATTCAGCAAAATCTGATTGTTTTTGAAAACAAATACATAGTAACTGAACTATTGAAAATTTTATTTTTTTTTTAAAAAGCCCTGTTTTCGAAGAAAATATTAAACCCCTTACGTAACTTTTTGAGCAAAAAATAGTCTCAAAATGTAAAGAATCATCCATTGCAAATATTTAGATGCAGTTACTACATAGAATTTGAATTAAGTTTAAGAGTTATAAGAAAAAACTTGTGACTTAAAGGTGAAGTTTGACCTTGAATTTCTCTCTCATTTGACCTAATCCGATAAAACTGAGTATGAGGGCATAATATACAGACCATCCACTATTGGAAACCATTTAGATATTTGAGGTTATTCCAATTGACCCTTTAATTGTCGCACAGTGTAATCATTCGACTGTTCAGAGGAATATTTGAAGCACTGTGTAAAATAAATTTCTAATTAACTCTAAGTGAAATGAACAGTTAAACACATAAAAAAGGTCACAAAGGCCACTCAAATGAAAAGCTTTAAGTTAAAACAGTTAATAACGTTAATAACGCTATTTCCTTTTGAAATTCGAAACTAATGTGATCATAATCAACATATTTATTTAACGAACAAATAATTTAAAATTACCCCAAAGAATAGGTCACGTAATTAACAGAAATTCTGGTTTCTTTAACGTAATCTTTAATTGAATAACATATCTCGATTTCATTCATACGGTTTTTATTTTAAAGCGGTGCTAAATTTTCTCCAAAATTCTAAAAAATTAAACACTTTAAAAAATAAGCATGAACTTCATAACTGTATGTATCAATATATTTTGACACAAAATACAAAATACAAAAATTATTAATCATAATAATTGCATATTAAGAGCCAAGTTGTACTCGTACCTACGTGATATAGCCAAGCGTATACATATTATAGGCAATAATTTAATTAAAAAAAAAAAACAAAAAACAAAAATCTATTCAAATTGTTACAAGTTGTTAACTAATAAATAATAGTCTATGTAGTAATAAAAATTGCCTTCAACAAAAAATTATGGAAATCTATTTAACCGTCTGAAATAGAAATATTTCAATTAATTTTATTAGTATAGTGAACACACTTATTTTATTGTAAATCAAGTAAGAATCTTATAAAAAACAAACATTTTTAAAATATAATGCTTAGTATAGTTAGTCAATGACTATTAGAAGCCGTATCCTTGTCCTATGTTTTGTACATAACAGCAATCAATAAATGAAATATTGTCGTAGTACCTAAAGTTCTTAAATAATTCTTTAAAATCAAAATCAAATTATAATTTGATGATAATTATCATAAAGCATTGATTCATAATATTATAAAAAAAGAAGATTATTTTTATACTTTTAACATTTTTATTCGTGAACTATACACGTATAATTGGAGAATGACAACCATATATAAGAGAACACAAAGGTACGTAAAAAAGGAAGGCAAACTTCAAAAATTGGCAATAATAAAAATAAAAAATTTAGATATGTAAACCAACTGTCAATAATCTCAATGATTTTGCTCTTAAGATTCTTAAAGAACTCTAGTAGCACTTATTTTTGATAGTTTCTTTTTTCACAAACAAAACCACTGCATGTGATCCGCACATACGAACAAGAACAAATTGAATAAAAGCTTATACAAATAAATAGTTTACATTTCATCAACATTTCGTTTGGTTTGCTTTTGAATTAATATTAAGTCTAGGCTAGGCTCAACTCGTTTTCCATCAAACTCGGAACAATTGAATCGTTTGCATTTTGTAAAAAAAAAAATTTTTAAAAAATGATTGCCAGTGATTCCGAAATTGTTAACAGAGCGAACAGAAATCGCGAGCAAACATTTAAAAAGTTACACAAGAAATATGACGCGCTAGCGGACGCGTACGCTATTTAATACTATATCACTCTCTTCCACGAGCTCTTACCATGTGGTGAGACTTTAAGAAATGAGATCTCATTCGGCGGCCCTACTAAAATGTACGCATTCATGGACGAGAGTGCAGATGAGACTTTTGATGCTCTTGAGACAGTTCGTGAGCCATACACGAAAGAATGGAAGATATCTTAATGATGGGATTATATGTTGAGTCAACTAAAGGGTGACTTTTCAGCAACTTTCTTTTTTGCAACACTGTTTTTGGCAGCACAGCTGTTCTCGTGTAACATGTTACTGTCAAACCTGTTCAGTTTGGTCTATAATTTCACCATAAATCGACTTACAAACGAACAACGCTTGCAGATTATTGCATTTTATTATCAAAATTCATGCTAGGTTAAGAAAGTGCATCGTGAACTTCTTCCATTTTATGGTCAGTTTGGGCGATCTTCTGAGGCGGCTATTCGGAATCTTGTGACTAAATTTCACATCAAATTTACATTACTGGACATTAAACCACCAAATCGCATACGTAGAGCACGTGGACAGAGGAAAATATCGTAGCTGTATCCGCCAGTGTTGTTGCTGACCATGAATTATCGATTTGGCGCCGTTCGCAGCAATTGGGCTCTATTACTAAGAAGTAATTTTTTGCGGAAGGATTTGGGTGTAAAACCTTTTAAAATATAGCTGGTGCAAATATTGAAGCCACACGACCTTCTACAACGGGTAACTTTTGGCGAATGGGCGCTGGCAAAGTTGGATGAAAATCCAACTTCCGAAATTCCGATTTTTTATCGGAAAATTGTGTTCAGCGACGAAGCTCATTCCTGCTTGAATAGATACGTGAACAAGCAATATTGCCGTATTTGGTGTGAAGAGCAGCCAGAAGCATTGCAAGAACTCCCAATGCATCCCGAAAAATTCACTGTTTTGTGTGGATTATGGGCCGGGGACATCATTGGACCGTACTTTTTCAAAGACGACGAAGGCAGGAACGTTACTGTGAATGGCGAGCGCTACCGTGCGATGATTACAAATTTTTTTTTGCCCAAAATGGATGAACTGGACTTGCCTGACATGTGGTTTCAACAAGACGGTGCCACATACTACACAGCATGCGAAACATTGGTCCAATTGAGAGGCGAGTTCGGTGAACATTTTATTGCACGTTCGGGACCGGTCAATTGGCCGCCTAGATCGTGCGATTTAACGCCTTTAGACTATTTTTTGTAGAGCCATGTTAAGGCTCATGTCTATAGGGACAAGCCCGCAGCGGTTGACGCACTGGGAGCTAATATTAAAAAATTTATTCGTGAGATACCGGCCAATATGTTGGAGAAAGTATGCCAAAATTGGATCCAGCGTATGAACCATTTGAGGTGTAGCCGCGGTGAACATTTACATGAAATCAACCTTATACATCGAATTATATATATAGCAACTTTATATAGTCGATCGTTCTATCGACTCAAATAAAGATTTCATAAATTTCTCTAAATTTTATGTGTTTTTTTTTAAATCAAATCCGAAAGCTCTTAAAAAATCACCCTTTATATGGGATGTTGAGATGGAAGTTGAGTAATTGAAGTTTTAGTGGTTCTGTTGACGTTTTGCAGACAAATCTATGACTTATATTGTCTTGTATGACTAACTGACATAACTAACATTTTTTGCGAAATTGAGTTGAAGTTGCCAATATATTTCTTTGGCCATACTGCATCATGTCAGGAAATATTATAGTTATAAATAACACAGTTAGTTTAAAAAACGTAAACGGCTGTGAGTCACATCTAACATATTGTACATAAAAACACATAAGCGAAAAGTGAAAAATTGCTCTCATGAACAATTAAGAAAATTCAGATATGTCACTTAGTCATACAAGGTACGATGTACGGACCTAGATCAGTGGTGTTCACACGCATACTACTGCAATTTTCAACTTTTTTGCTTGTGCTAGTAGCTCTCTCGCTCTATGCACTGACAAAAATTGTAGTGGAGGTATTAAGCAAGAGTTGTGTTATAATTATCATTATAATTATCAGTATCATTAATGTTATCATTATCATTATCATTATCACTCTCATTATTATTACAGAAGACTCTCACAAATAAGAACCACTTTGTTCCGAGAACAACGAAATGTTCTTTCTGGATTTTCTGGAAAATTTCTGGATTTTTTTTTTCACAGAAATTTGAAAGGTTAAAAAAATGTATGTTAACGCTAAGGAATTTTTATTTATTAATATTTTATGTTTTTTAACATAAAACTCATATAATTCCCCTTTTTATATTCATATCAATGAGCAAAGATCACTTAAGAATTTAATAAATAAAGAAACGTCCAGAAATTACAACCACAGGTTCTAGTTTCAGAGCGTTCAATATTGAAATGGCGGGTTCTAATTTCTGGACAGTTCAAATTTGTGAGAGTGTACTGTATTACTAATAATATCCTGCATTCAAAACTGCACATAACTCATTTTCATACGCGTCAAACTTTTTGTACAGTGCAAAACACACGACCAAGAGGCGCGAACTTTCTTGAAGTTTCAGCGGCAGCTGATTGAGAGAACTTCGTGCTTGTGATCGTGTACGTGTTTCGATTCTCGAATAAAGCCGTCGAGTCTCACTACGCGTGGTACTACCTGAACATTACTGACCTAGATGTATTATTGGTATTTTTTTTTTTTTAGTTTTGTGGAATTCTTGAGTAAAAATCTATGAATATCGGTCGAATAGGGATTACCTATAGGACCAGTTGGAATATTGGAACTTTTTCGGTTCTGTGGACTTCTTGAACAAAAAGCTCTGATTTTATGACAAAAAGGTTCCACTGAGACTATCCATGGAACTAGTTGGATCATTGGAATTTTTTTTTTTTTTTGAGTTTTGGGTCTCCTTGGAAAAAAATTTGACATCCACACAGGAAAATAACCAGTGGCTCGTGTCTGTAACTTTTCTCATCGCAGTTTTCACCAGATTTTCTCACTATGACGTCATTCTCACTTGCACTGTTTCTGTAATAAAATGAGATGAATCTGTGACTCGAACTTGATGAGAAAATTTTTGCTTGTTTATGCAATTCATTTTCAATGATATATATACGAATATATTATTTACAGAATATTATATGTATTACAATGAACATATTTTTTTAATATATAAACTGAAATATTTCATAACGAGATTTATTCCATGATAAAATTTGTATCATAACATAATCAGCCGCATTAAAAAAATACTTGGATCAATGTGTGGATAATATATAATAAACTGGCCATTTCAGCCCTTGAAAGCACTTTGACAGAACTTCTTATGATCAAATTTTGTTGTGCGTGTTATTAAATGTTTGAACACAATTGATCGAGAACTGGACCTAGTAGTTTTATGCCGGCTCCGAACGGCTAATGCGCATGTTCTCAATAAGCTTTACATGGCAATTTTTACTCTCTGAATTTGCCATTGTTTGCAGAGTGGTGACGGCCGAACAAAAAAATTAATTCGATTGAATATACTTTCTGTGTCCGATGGAATCGAACCAGGGTTCTCTGGCGTATGGGTCACGCACTCTACCCACTGCGCCACGGCCGCCATTGTGTGGATAAGGCTTGTGTATTTAATACCAACATCAGTAAGTAAAAGAACCACGTTCAACTTCATTCAGAGTCCTCTATTACTTGTTGCAATTTCGTATATTCCCTTTTGCTTGTGTGTCTTTCTTATCACGGACCACTATTTACTCACTTATCAGTTACAGAAACATTAGCTTTCGCTGAAGTGAGTATTTTGGAACGAAACAGTGTAACATCAGAAAAAGTGACTATTTGTCGCAAAAGTTACAGAAACGAGCTACAGTTGGCGCAATGTAAAAAGCATTTGGGCTGAACTAGTGCTGGTATTTTTTTACCTAGTACATTTACTAGTATTTTAACTAGTTGGCTACACTGCAGGGTATTTATATCAAATTTCATTACGAAAGCTTCAAAGTTATGACTGCTATCGTTTTGACAGACTAGGGGTGTATAATAATATGGCACAGTAATAATAAAACAAACTAGTGAGAAATGATCTTCGACTGGGCCGAAGTTAAAATACCCCACGGCAGAACCAAAGTTTATTCAAAGCCTTAACCAGCCAATAAAATGTTTTTTTATGAGAGGTAGGCGTGGTTTTCACCCGATTTCGTTGAGTTATATATTTAGAGTGCATATTAAAGGTTATTTCCAAAATTTAAGCCCATATAATAATTTTTGTGCACTTCTAAGAGATTTTACCGTTTTGATAAAATCACTTCGTATGATCATTTTCGAACTTGATCTTTATTTTTTAGATACAAGCTTAAATATCGAATTTGATGATAGCTTTAAAATTACGGCTGTAATCGTGATCACAGACAGACAGACGAAGAGACAGACGGACATGGCTAAATCAACTTGGGTGGCGATGCTGATCACCTGATATACATATATACTTTTCTATGCCTACCACGCCTCCACGGGCGTTACAAAAACTTTTCAACATGTAATATCTCTTTTGTAACAGCTTTCAATAAACTAAATGTTGACAAAATATAGAGTGTTTTTTAGAGGTGTAGAACTGTAAGTTAATATAAAATACTGAGATTACATTATTTCAAAATGAAAATGCGCTTTATTAGAAAGATTATTTTATGCCATTAGTGTTTAGCCCTCTTGTTCCCAAGAAGACCTGTAGACATCTTTAACTTTGAAAAATTCTGTAAATCTCCAGAATTCCAGCTGATTTCCGCGTACAGAAAGGGGAATCCCCATTTTATAAAACAGTCAAATAACGCTGCGCCGTGCAGTACAGCATAAATTACAAGACAAAGTTCAAATATTTATTGCGTTTTTTTCGTGGGATATCAGGATCATATCATCGCTTTTGCACGCAAAGCAAACACAACAAATGATCCAGCAAGTAAGCTGGATCATTTCAATTGATCCAATTCGATGTTTTTAAGTGTTGAGGCCGCAACTGTAAAAGTAGGCAACACTTAGTCGTAATTGATGGCAAGATGACGCTGTTTGTCTGAAAAATTGGCAGTACTGCATTATTTGACATTTAAAAAGTTTGTCAGCATTGTAATCCAAACATGAATTTTGAGCTTGCGGCAATGGAAATAAATAAAGAAGAGTTAGTTGAGTTCAAATTTATTAAACATTTGATTACATTTGTTTTATTTAGGCGCAACTTATTTTCGCAAAACTTATTTGTCAGCTCAGAAAGTATGTCAACTGTATATCTTATGTATAACATATCGCAATTTGTTTGTGATTAAAAAAACATCACACAATTGATCCGAACACTTTTTTTCATAAATGATCTGATCTCCTATGAAAAAACACAGCTATTGTGTGAAAGTGAGGAAATAATTATTTTTGAAATTGTTTGAGAAAGAAAAAATGTGAAAAATAAATTTTGAGCTTCAATAAACATTAAAAAAAATATTGGTGAGTAGATTTTAACATGGTTGAATAAATAAGGTTTTCTTGTGGCTGATCGTACTCTCTTCTCAGTACCCATAATTGTCAAAATCAATGCAAAGCAACAACAACAACTTCATCGGCTTTACATGCTATTAATTTTCGCTTTGAGATTTTGTATGAGCTGTCAATTTCGATTTGACATTTATGGGAACTCGCTCTCACCCATGCGACAACCTTATTTATTCAACCATGGATTTTAATGTGTTCTTTAAGAAATTGATACAAATTTCAAGAAAAAAAGTTGTTACACTTCTCCTATCTGACTCAAACCGGTTCGTGTGTGCAGGCCTGCTTGGGATGCAAAGCGAAAGTGAGATTTAACGGTCATTGAAGATATTTTTTTTCGATTTTGGAGCATTATTTTTTCCATTTGTACTGAAATTTTGATACACTGCAATTTATAAAAGATAATATCGCTGCAAAGACCTATACTAAGGTGTAGTCCGCGGGGGTTGATGTGAGAGCTAATCTCCCTTTTCAAAAACAATTGTAAGGAAACACTTATTTTTATACCATTGCGCTATGTTCATTTCTGGATATATTTTGCCAACAAACTTATATAAACTTAATTCTGGCTTATGTAACAGCTGTTTTTTGGTTTTTTTTTTTTTACTATATTGTTAGATAGTCTTTCTTTGTTCCAATTTTTATCATTACTATCTTTATACCTATGTAGAAATGGAACATCAGACAAATTTCAAATTCTCATCACTTTCTGGCGACCACATTAGACAAGTTATGCAGGACTTGGACTCAGATCCAGATACCGATAATGAAATCGATATTGGTAGTGATGAGCCAAATTTAAGCCCGAGCAGCAAATTAAATGAGGCTATTGATCCGGCGCTAAATGATTTGCCACGTGGAAACGCTAGTTCTTCACCAATTACTGCAAAATCTCAAATACCAAAGCGTATGAGGCTTGAGACTGGTAAGTACAAGCTGAACTGGATGATGGAACTATTAGGCCAAAAAAGAGCTAGCTATCACCCTTTTTGGATATCCACCCAAAGTCTGATAACTTCAAGAAATGTTTGCGGAGGAAAAACTATATACCTTAGTGCTCCAAAAATCTATATATTGAATTTCGTGCGAGTGACTTGGGAGATGAGTTAAAGGTGCTTGATACGCTTTATAAATGTTTTGCCTATTTTTTTTTTTTTTGGCGATGCCATAGTTGAACACATCACAGGATAAACAAATTGGTATTCAGCCCAGAAAAACATCATAACGTAATTTTTCGTAACCACTCAGGAAATAAGGCAATACGCTGGAATTTTATTTTATATGCTGATTTAACGGTACCTTAGTATTCATTCCTACTGGAGCGATTATGCATTCCAAGCTAAACAAAACACAATGCCTCGGAATAATTTTTATCAATTTGGAGCAATCTGAATTTCAATGACAAAAGTGAAATGCCCAATAAGCAAGCTCCAGGCTATGATCATTCATATAAAATCAGCAAATGTATGCGTTGATAAGCAAATGTGCACCACGAAGTTGAAGTCGTATCTTAGGCAGTATATGCCAAGCAAATCGCAAAAATGGGGAATAAAATTATTTGTTCTATCTCTATCGGATTTGCAAAGATTTTAGCTTTGGGTGCTTCCTCGAACGTGGTTATCCACCATTCCCAAACTATTTCAGACATTTAACACCTCATACTGTATTTTGATAACTTTTATACTTCACTTCCAATTTTGTTATATCTACGTTTTGACGCATATACTCTTTAGGAACCATTCGTTCCAATAGAATCTCCAAGTGTAAATTGCCCTCTGATGCTGATCTCAAGCAAAAAAAGCGCGGATTTTTTATAGAATTTTGTGGCTCCGCTCATGGAGTATCTACAACTGTGTGGAAAGATAACAAGTCTGTTCGATTGGCTTCTACGTACGGAGGAACAGAACCATTCAGTGATCAACAAAATTTAATTCGACGGTTTCCCATTATAATCGTGCTACCAAACAATATCAGAAGGTCGCATGTCCGAATGAAATTCATGATTATGGGTCACATGGGTGGTGTGGACTTAATGGACGGGCTCATCGGGCGATATAAAATTCAGTTGAAGACAGCAAAATATACTAATATGTAGCTTATTTCATAATTTTCTCGACTTAGCACTGATCAACGCCTACATATTGTACAAAAGGATCAACATGACAGGCAAGCACGGTAAAGAATTCCAACTACTACAATTTCGGGCTCAAGTCGCACAGGCATTGTGCTCAGTTATAAAGTTGAATGTACCATGAGCTCCCGGTACCGGTCGTCCGTGCGCAGTGATTAAACAAAATAAATTTGGCACAGAAACATACGCTATGACAGGTTGAAACCTTTTTCAAAATTGTTTCTGATATTTTTAAAAATTTTTGTTTTGCTTTGTTTCCCATATCGTAACGCACGGTAACTTTCTCGAACTGAACTAAGATTTTTGAAATAAATTTGCAAAATTTGCAAGAGTTGTTCTGGCGTTAATCTATTCATTACAAAATGGCAAATCAAAGTGGGCACAAATCTAGCCCCCAATTCTGAAAATCATAAATCGGATATATCGAATGAACGGCAACACTGCACGGTCAGCTAAAATATAATATCACCAATAGCAACTCCATAAGTGGCGACCGTAGCGCAGTGGGTAGAGTGCGTGACCCATAAGCCAGAGAACCCTGGTTAAATTTCCATCTGACACAGAAAGTTTTCTCAATTGAATTAATTTTTCTGTTCCGGCGTCACTTCTCTGCAGACAATGGCAAACCGCAGAGAGTAAGTAATGCCATGTAAAGCTTCTTGAGAACATGCGCATTAGCCGTTCGGAGTCGGCATAAAAGTACTAGTTCCATATCTAGATCAATTGTTTTCAAACATTTAATAACTCGCACAACACAATTTGATCATAAGAAGTTCGGTCAAAGTCCTTTCAAGGGCTAAAATAGCCAGTTTATTTATAATAGTAACTCCACACACAACGTGGCAGCCCGGTATATTTGAGAGATGTTCTCACGACAAAGATCTTTTATCATTTTACTGTTGTGTTCTTTATACGTTAGAATGGAATAAAAAACATGAATTTTAAAAAAATGAAATACTAAAATGCCACAACTTTATAACTCATGAATTTTTACTTACGACAAAAATGCCATAAGTCACCTTTTATATAATAATATCAACAGATTAATAATGATAGCCCTCTAATAAAATTGAAATTAACTTTATCATGAAATACATGGAAAATTAAATACGCAACTGTCACTTGACACTTAAAAAATTTTAGGCACAAAGGGTTTCGAAGTATAAATAATTTATAAAATCACCCTTAGTATTACACTACGATAAGGCTTGCAGACATTTAAATATAAAGTATCGAAAATAACATTGATGTTATTTAAAAATTAAATATCATTTCAAAAACAAAATTCAATAAAATTACCCTCTTGTCGAAAAATTCTTCTTCCGAAATTCGTTTTTCTGGTCGAAAAATTCTTCTTTCGAAATTCGTTTTTCTGGCGAATTTGTAAGAAATATTTAGATGGGTGAGTAAGCCTTAAATTAAAATGTTCAAAATTATTTTGTTCCGTTAACTCAATAATTTCGTGGACCTATTTATGTCTTGCAAGACTACTCATATAAATAAAACCGGCAAAAACCCCATAAAACAAATTATTTTGTTATTTGAAATGTTTTGAACCAGCTTTTAATGTTATTCTTGCTTAAACTGGCTCCACGCTCACCTTATTTACTAAACATTAAACATCAAGAATTTATTTTGCATCCATGCACTTTTTGCAATTGACATCTAAATCAATAAATAAGTAATTTTAAATAATAATAGAATAAGATACACTTCAGAGCTCTCAATAGATAGTTAAAACATACAGAACACAGAGTGGCCGCGAGAAGTTGCAAGCAAACGGTTAAGAGCTGTCGCTGACTATAGCGCACATAATCCGGGTGCTCAATTCCATCAGGATTTAAAAAAAAACTATTGTAATCTATTTTAAGTTGAGATCTATGTACTATACGAGGTGTGTCGGATAGAGAGATAATCAAGAATCACAAGCTTATTCTTTGTGTCAAGACAAGAAAAAAATCGTATGGGAGGGATGGCGGTTTCTATTCTTTTAAATTAAAAAATAACAAATGAGAGTAAAATAATGATATTTTAGTTACCCAGCAGTTATTTTATAGTCAATTGAAAAAGTGAAATAGTTCATTCTAGCGCAGTTCGAAGTAGCTCTGAAAAAGGACGAAGGCGTTCAGTGTAGAACAGTTCACTTTGCTTTTGTTTTCGAAAGTATTGCTGAAAAAAATAAACACATTCTGGCTATTTTTTAAAATTTTCTTTACTCAAGACAATATCGGTTGTTGCTCTATATGTACAATATATAAAATATTATAGAAGAAAAGTGCTAAAATATTAAGGAAGATAAATAAAATATTAAGTAAAATATTAAAAAGAAATGTATGTATAACAATTATAGAAGAAAAGTGCTAGTTAAAAATAAAAGTAAAAAATCAACAAAGGGTAAGTTCATACATTAAAAACAACACGTCCAGCCCAGTGTGCCCACCATAATCGTTTTGATTTACTTCAATGGACAGCACAGGTTATCATTTATGGTTGATCTGGCAAATACCCACATGTGAGCATTCTTCTTTTGTTCTGGGGACGACGTCCTATTTGATCTTACATTTCAGATCTTGTGTTAACTGGAAGAAACTTCATAAGTTTTTAACTAAGCTTAATAGAACTTTGGTACCAGGACGTGACTTTAAAATGACATAAGATAAGATTTATCTACTTATTTATCTACTACTGTCTAATTTATCTACTAATATTTTATTTTCCTTTACAGCTGTTATAACAACATTGCCATCAAATGGAACACCAAATGTTCAATTAAGAAAAGCACTTCAATACAACAAGAAGAAACACTTCAAAAAAATATCAAGAGACAAAAAATTTAGTATTATATATAATTTTTATTTTTTTTTATATATTTTTTTATTTATATTAATCATTATATGATATATAATATTATATATAATATATATAATGTATATAATTAGTTTGTATAAAAACTCTTTCCTGTGTAGTTTAAAAAAAAAAAATCCTGTTTAGTTTGAAGAATTTTATTAGTTACTTTGTATTAAAATGAAATATTAATTTTTTATTGTTTGACAATCCTTTTTATACCCCCACGTTTAAAAAACGTTAAAGGAGTATATTTTGTCACTCCGTTTGTAACGCCCATAAGACGTGGTAGGTATCGAAAAGTATATATATTTTTGATCAGCATCACCACACGAGTCGATTTAGATATGTCCGTCTGTCTGTCTGTCTGTGATCACGATTACAGTCGTAGTTTTCACGAAATTCGATTTTTAAATTGTATCTATAAAATAAAAATCAAGTTCGAAAATCAGCCAAATCGGATGAAAACCACGCCTACCTCCCATACAAAGTAACTTTATCAAAATGGTAAAACCTCTTTTTATTCCATAAAAATTAATATACGGAATATAAAATGCACTTTGAGTATACAATTCAACGAAATCGAGTGAAACCACGCCTATCCCCCATACAAAGTGACTATATCAAAAAACAAAAGCGAATATTTTCTGGTATTTTAACTTCGGTCCAATCAAAGATCATTCCCAACAAGCAAGAAAAAGATTTTTCTCCAAGCTTGGAAAAAAAGGGTTCAACCTCCACTTGATCTCCAACCCATTTCTCCAAGTCAACTCCAACATCACACACTCTTACATTTTGATGTCATGTTAAACAAGGAAAGTTGTAAGTGTTTAAATAGCTTACTCGTTTACGCAGCAAACTAGCTGAAGGTGTGAAAAAAAACTTTAAGCGGTGCAAGTGTAAGTCACGCATTAAAATAATACCCTAAAATAACCAACGTAAATGATGGTGGCCGTGGCGCATTGGGTAGAATATGCAACTTATATGACAGAGGACCGGGGTTCAAATACCGACTGACACAGAAAAATTTCCATGTTAAATAAATTAATAGCCATATTTTGTAAAACGAACGCAGTCACTTGCGTTAAGATTTTCAGTCTGGCAATGCCTTTTTCATATAAAGTAAAACAAAGTCTCTCTCTCTCTCTCAAAAAGTTTCTACTAAAATATGTTACCAGATAAGAAAACCCGAAGTGACGTGATTGCGTGCGTTTTACAAAATATGGGCATAAATTAATTAATGAAATAAACTTCCAAAAGTGATTGAAAATAAAGAAATCAACAAAATAATAACTTTCTTTCTAAAGAACAAACGCAGGTTTTCCTTGCTATGGAGTAAAAAATAAAGCTGTTGTTTTTGTTTTTTATTTTCTTTAAATGTTTTACTTAAATTTATCTTTTGTAAATCTATCCATTAATAAAAATAGAAAAAAAAACATTTCTAAGCAAAATAACAAGAAAAAAATTTGGCTTAATTTGGTAAAGGGTTTGAACCCGTGCATGTTTGCGTTAAAGGTCAGCGCGCTAGCCGCTACACTATGGTGGAAAGGTTTTGCGAGACACTAACTGCGTACTTATTTTATTTCTTTTTGGGCTGGAGATCACTTGGAGAATTATCTTGGAGCTCAAGTGGACTTCCAGCCTTATCTCGACTGGATATTGAAGGTCCATTTCCCTGGAGATAGGCTTGGATCTCAAGTGGAGGTCATGTGGAGATCCAGCACTGGAGATTGGAGAAACGAACTGGAGCTCCACTTGAGGTCAAGCCAATCTCCAAGGTTGATGTTTATTGGGTTTCTTACTAGTTTTCTTGTGTTTTCATTACTTTATATTAATATTTGGGAATATAAAATATGATTAATAAGCTTTTGTTCAATACAATTAAAATTAATAACATTTTTAATTATTTGTGTTACTTTTAGAAAATTAAAATATTTATAGAACAAATATTTATAAACAAAATTTCTTCTTTAATAAATCTCGTAGAGATCGTAGAAATCAGGTCTAAAGTATACTGAATTTTTACACTTTTAAAATGTTCACTTTAAAACTAGTTAACAAAGAACCACTTTCAGGCTACTGCGAAAGCAACCAGTTTTAAAATGTTCCTAATGCAACTAGTTCAAATATGGGGAAAAAGGAGTGTTTATGGGAACAATTGTCTTTTCCTATGACATCAACCCGCAAAAAGCGTCAGTTCGTTCAATGTTAAAAGGTATTTTAGTGGAACCAGAACTGGTCCACTTTTTGGAACTAGTTCAGAACTATTTCAAATTTGGTCCAAATTTCTGTTGGGCACCTTTATAAGTTAATGTAATGAAACATTTGAAATAATGAGAAGAAAATGTTTTCTTTTTTAATTTATTTAAATAGTTGCTCAAAATGATGGCCATGTTCGCCAATGCGATAAAGTCGTCCGCATTTGTTAAGCTGCTTTGTTGATGCCACTTTCGCAATTTCTCAGCAGACTGCATTTCTTTGGTGTAAGCCATATCTTTCATAGTTTCCCAGATATTGGCCAAGGATTTGGATCATTTCGCCCAACTCATCTTTCGCCAAATTTTTCATTTAAAAATGAAATAATATGCCTGCTGCAGTGGTAGAGTAGTAGAACATCCCAAGCCTTTGGTTCAGCGGACCATCTTCCAACATTTGTGGCAACTCTTCTTGTAAAAGTTCGAGGTACTCTGCGGAATTAAGATCAGGCTACAGAATATGGGGACCTATTAAATGATTTCCAAGAACCATAAGTTGTCCTGAAGTCCTGAATGTAAGTCCATAAGTTGATACTGAATCATATTTGAAACCATTTCGCGGAAGTTATCTTATAGTTAAGTTAGTTATAGAAGTTAACTTATAAAAAAGAAATGAATCTATTATCTTTGGTAAGAATTTTTCCGCGAAGCTCGTGGATTCTCTCGTGACCAGAGGTGCTTGTTGTGAAAATTTGTCACACCACCCCTCGAGAATTGGGTCTCATCTGTCCATAAAATTTTTCTAACGAAGTCACGATCCAATTCCCATTTTCGAAGCAACCAACGGCAGAACTCCATGCGTTGGTGTGCATCTCCAGGAAGGTGGTGCTGCAAGGGAGGTGGTGCGGATGGTAACTATCCTTTGCAATACCCTTTTGCAATACCCTCCGCAGTTTTGGTTGCAATGTTTGCACTTGGCTTGCAACTCTGCACATGCTAAGAGATGGATAAGCTGTTACAACTCGTATTATTTCAGTCTTGACATTCACAGAATCTCCTTATGGTACCCGGTTACCTTCTGTCCGTGACAATACTGACTCTGTATTTGCCAAATGCGCAAACGCATTTACAACTGCATACTGCAACTCCGTCATGGATGAGTTTCCATTGCAGTATCTATAGACAAATATCATATCAGCGTATTTGCGAAATGTACTGTAACTTTTCTTGTAATTGCTGCGTATGCATAAGATTATTGAAACTACAATTTTTATAAATTTTAATTTTTATTTATGTCTTACCCCAATAATGTTATGGAAATAATGACTAGTCGTTCAAAACAAACAAACAATTTAGTATTTTTAATGGTAATAACAATATCGTCCTTCCACTCTCATTTTTGTATTTTAATATTAATAATAATTTTAAATTTAACTGCACATCGTATAACAAAAATAATACCGTGACAATTGATCTTGTTTGCTATTGTTTACATTGCAATGTAAACTTCTTTGCTTTACATAGGCATTTTGAGCATAATTTAAAATGCCAAAATCATATGATCTGTTGATGTTAAATTTTGTATGAGACAAATAAACAGAACACTTGAGACTTCAGAATGGCGTAATTAGAAGGATTTTTTTTAGATAAAATTTGGAGAAAATCGATTTCGAATTAAAACTTTTTCTTTTCTTTTTTTGAGTTTGATCAGCTATTATTCTTTTTTACACACAATAAGCTTTGAAAAATTTTTCGTTTTTATCGGAAATGTTGCATCCTGTTTTAAAAACTGTTCCTAAATTTTACGTTGCTGTCGTACTTTGAAAGTTATTGCGTGAAAAGTGATACTACTACAAAATACGACCTTTTTAATTATTTTTGCCTATTACAAGAAGGGGGTCAGAATAGACCCGATGACCTCCCATACGATTTTTTTCTTGTTTTGACGCAATTAATCGCTAGCTTTAAGATTGACCTCTCTATCCGACTGACCCTGTATAATGACTCTTAACGGAAGTATAACTTGATTTTGATAGAACCAAGGGGTTTTTGGTTCGAAAAATCCCTTTTGGTATTAACTGTACCTTAGAGGTTAAGACATGCTTGTATTAATATACGGAAACATCTTTTATTTTTGGTCTTAACAGGCTTAAAATTATATAATTATTAATAGCATTATTAAGTGTTAATAGCAATTTAATTTAATATTTTATAATATATGAAAATATACATAAAATACCTCTTTTTTTTAATATTACAAGGGTTGGGCTTGAAATCCCCCACATAAACATTTCCAAAATAAACATCCCCAAACTAAAATCCCCAAATTCAAAATCAAAATTCTCAAATCAAGTCAAAATCCCCACACATGAAATCTAAAGGTGATTTCATGCTTGGACCATATTGATAGACATGTTTATTTAAAGATATGTTTATTTTAAGAAAATGACAGACATATATAAGTATATATACAAAGTGGTGCAAAGTTAATCATCCAATTTCTTTTTTGAATAACTTTTTTACTAAATAAAAAAAAATATTTTGAGTGATGGAAATCTTTATTTGGAAATTTACAATTTTTTATGTTAAGCAGAAAAGATGATATCCGGCAAGTGGCTGCCTCCAGTGTTGATACACATTTACCAGTTTTATCGTATTTTCCATGACTTTCCGCAAGGTTTCCGGTGATAACTCTTCGCATTCCTATCGAATATTCTCCTTAAGGTCTGCGATTGCCTAAGGCTTGTTGGCATAAACCCGCGATTTCAAGTAGCCCGAAATAAAGAAGTCTGGGATGGTTAAATCGAGCTATCTTACTGGCCATGCCAAATCGCCAACACTAAGGATTACGCGACTAGGAAACGCTTCCTTTACAACAGTGGGGCCCAAGAATTTTTAAGCGCGGGCCAATGCTTAAAAAAACCAAAAACAAAAACATAAATCGTTGCGTTTGGCAAAAAAAAACAAAACAAAAAACAATTACAATGCAATAAAATCACATGTCATAAAAAAATTACTCGACACACAAGTAACGGGACAAACAGCGTCAGCATCGACATCATCGAGTGTGCGTTCTTTTATTTTGGCTTTGCATGCATTTGTTTTTGTAAAGTTCGCTGGAAAATGTGCTGAACACTGGACGAGTGCGGTTTGTGTTGTTGTTTTTTGCAGTCGTTCTTTGATTTTTTTTTTTTTTTTTTTTTTTAGCTTTGAACCAAGGATTTCAGGTGGAATACCTATTCAGTCAAGTCTGCCTTGGTTCGAAATGGGGTAATAGTTTAGTGGGAAGGAAAGGGCAATCAAGTGAAACATGTGTAGAATGTTCTAAGCGTGGTGGAAAGACAAAGAAACATGTGAATTTGAATCAGAGGTGAGTGTTATGCCTTTACCTCAGTCAATTCAAGTTATAAGGCAATCTCATCCACAAACTTCTCTACCATCAACTACAACTTCAAGTCGTAAATATTGATGAATTTTAAATTTCAGTTGATTAGAAATGAGGAGAGAAAATTTAGAAAGGTTTTAAAGCGAAGGACCATGGCCTGGCCGGGAATCGAACCCGGGACCTCTGGGGTGGCAGTCGAGCACGCTAACAACTCGACTACCGAGGCTCCATTGCTTGTCTATTTGTATTCTTCAGCTGTCTAGTCAAATATGATTGACGTACGACGCAAAATCGTCGTTTCAAAAATTTTAACATCTTCCGATAGAGTGATTAATTTTGTGCCTCCTTGTTCATAAAACAAAACATAAGTAACAAATTTAACTAGCAAGTGATTAATTTACTACGATTTTCAGCAATTTTCCTTATATTTTGACGACGTTTTAAATTTAATTTCTTCGTGGATATGGCTCTTCCCGACGGCAGCTTTTGCAATTTGGTTTTTATTAAAATCATTTCCTTTTTCAGTTCTTTGTTGATTCCATAAAACCACAGTTTTTTTCTCCCAAAAATAACTTTAAGCCTTTAAGTACGTTGAAAGTTTTCTTTAAAGAAGTCTGCTGCACTACAAAATTTAGGATCATGTTTAGGTTTGTTTGATCCGACCTTAGCAGCTAAGTGGTTTTCCTTAAACCAAACACTTATCTTTTTAAAATCTTTGTCCTGAATGCTGGCAATTAAAGTGCAGTAAGACATCTTTAGGAGGAAAAAATGACAAGCGTTTTAACATGCGAATCTCCATACTAAAAATAGCGTAATTTCCATATTTTGTAGCGAGTCCTTAATTTTGCACAAGTCTCCCACAATAATGAACTCCTTCTACCACTTTTTTTGACGACATCGTCAATATTTTAAAAGTTGTATCGAAATAAGAGTAAGCTTTTTTTAAAACTATTTTGAAAATACGATAGAAGTTGGAAAAAAGCAATCTTTTGCTATATTCTCACTCCTTTCAACAATAAATATAGTATGTTACGAGTATTCTGCTCACTTCAGTAATCTTTCATTATTTGTCTATTTCCTATTTGAGACTAAATTTCCCCTATATTCCAAATTTCATGTCAATGCGTTCAGCGGTTTAAGCTGTAAAGACTGAAAAACAAACTAACTGACAACGAATCACTTATTTATATATTGATAAGATTTTAAAGAGAGCGCCTTTTTCAGTCGAAAGAAACGAGAGGCAGGAAAGTGACTGGGATGAGGTCCGAAAATTTTTCAAAGAAATAAGACACCCGGCAGATGTTTTTAAGATGAACTGTTAGGATAAACACACGAATCTGGTGAAAGATATCCAGATTTCACTGATGATGTGGCGGAAATTCAGAACACCTCTCCCGCCAATTGAGATTATATTTCGGAAATCCGACCATAATGAAGTCTTCAAAGCTATAGCTCGGCTTAAAAATAACAAAGTCACAGGGGCTGATGGCTTTCCTGCTGAGCTCTTCAAGAATGAGGGCGAAGCTCTATTTAAATGTATTCATAAGCTTATATACAGAATATGGTCGGAAGAATGTATTCAGTGTGATCTGCCCTATCCACAAGAAAGGCGATCCCACTATTTGCGCCAATTACAACGGGATAACTCTTCTTAATATCTCACATGAGGTCGTGTAGTGTGTATTATGTGAAAGACTCGTAAACTCGTCCCATCGTAAACTAGCTGGTTGGATCTTATCAACTGCGACAAATTTTGGAGAAGCCCCTAGAGAACATATTGACACGCACCATCTTTTTGTCTATTACAAAGTCGGCTGAACAATCCAAAAATGATCACCAATACTCCACCATGTCTGAATTTGCTATTCCAGCAAAGCTCATCCCCCCTTGCAGAATGACACTGAGAAACACTAGCAACACAGTTAAAATCTTGAAGAACCTCTCCCCTCCATTGGATACCAAACGAGGTTTCTGACAAGATGATTACTTATCGGGATCCACTGAAAGCTCCTCCAATGATGTCAGAATTGTAATAAAACAGAAGGATGCATTTAAATAACAGCTTGCCAACAGGTTGGCGCAAATTCTTAGACGAGGTCAAAAACAATCCTCGGTTGTAAGCGACAGAAATTTTAAAAAATCTTAAATATTAGTAAATTACAAATATTACATTACTGTTTATTACTTAAAAAATGGCAAAATGTAAGTTCCGTTTTGTCCTGAACACTTCATAAGATAATTATTATATTAAGCTTCTGAGAAGTAATGCATTTTCTGTAAAAATTTGAGTTATAAAATTCAAATGGGTTCTTTGGGGCGAGCTAATTTGTGTTGTTAATTTAGCAATAAATCTGTGAAACCCAAAATAAAGAATTTTACAATTTTAGGTAAAAAGGATAAAAACAAGGTCGAAGTCCGATGAAAATCAAACTATATTTAGATTAACATTTCTAAGAAAAATTTTAACTTCATAAAATGAAAATCGATTTTTTTTCATAGTTGTGATGGAATTGAGTATCCGGTTCAGGAACGCTTTTACAAGACCCGGCCCTTACCCACGCCACAGTAACTGTTTGCTTGTAACTTATATGCACCTAGAATCGCTCACACTGGGATTCGTTTTTCTGTTTCAATAGGAAAAAGGTTACGGAAAAAAGGATATAAAAAAAGTTGAAGGTCCAGGTCGAATTTTGAATTCGAACTTATAAACAATATATTACAATTGTAATCAGAAATCGTTAAGAGAATATTTGAATTAAAAATTCATGACACGGCTGTGAAAAAATGTTTACTTTAATATGTATAACGAAGTGTTTATAAAAATTAAAATAAAGAACGAACATTGCAAATATGCATTTAAAATTAAGTTCTTTCCTAGATTTAATACTACACAATTGTTAATTCATCAAACTTTGACCAAATAAATAAGTCAATTTGATACAAACAAATTAAATTATTGCGATTTATAAAGATTTCCAATAAAAACAATTAAATTGTAAAACACATCTCATATCATTTTAATATGTAATGGACTCTTTAAGATTATAGATCAAACTAAATAATATTAAAAACTTAGTGAATCACAGGTAGAAAAATACGCTTGCCGCTAAAGTAATTCGAGTACATAACTACGTCAAAAGTTATAATAAAAAAGCAACATTGTGAAAAGATTCTACTGAACCAAAATAAAACGAAATAAAACTCTCTCAACACAACAAATCTTCAGGCTTTAATTTGTTTGACTGGAATTTGAAATGGAATTAAATAAAAATCGACTTTTGAATCGAAAAAAGAAAATATTTTAAATGTTTGTGAAATTAGGCACTAAATGAAAACAACGGAAAAATAGGCCGATCGTGAGTTTAGCGTAGACACCTACGCTAAATTCTACGGTGCCCCTTAGCAAGGAGTCGAGGTTCATGGAATTGATGTCCAACAGATAAATATTCCTAAAGTCAATACCATGCTAATGACTCACATCAACGTCCATCCGAATATCTCTTGGGCGTCACTTCCATGACTCCAGACGCTACCAACGCCCTGTCAGAGTAGTTTCAACACAGGCTACACATCATACTTAAGTGAATATTTAATTAATAAATATACTGTATAGATAGTAGTCAATATTGGAACTCAACAGTACCAACCATGAATGATTGGTACTGTTGGATCACCATCCAACTATCCACTTTTATTGGTTGAAATAGAGACCCATCTAAATTATTTGACAATATTTGGGCGTTGTCACCTGGTTGTGCAACTACGCAAACCCAAGCCAACCAACGCTGGTCTGCCAGCACGATACTCCCAAAAGGGGCTTACCTCGCCATAGAACTCACACACACTGACACACATAACATATCGCACTTGACTGTGAATGACACTTAAGTCACCACTTGTTAATTTCAACTCTGGTATTCCGAGGTTACTAAGGTTAACTTTCCACCTCGTAGTACCCAAACCTAACACCTCAGATAACATCCAATTGACACCAATTTTGCAGTAAAACTGCCAGTCTTATTTAAGACTATCCATAAGACATGTAAACCAATGCCAATATAATTGCGATTGTTTTGGTCGAGCGATTGGGAGATTGGGCGACCAACTCCAGGATCTGGGTAGTATCTTCTATATTTACACAGGATAGAGCGCACCCGTTGCCTGCGACCATCCTCCTTTATCCTGCCTCTGGACAGGCTGTTCGTGAGAACAGGCGGAGTTGCAAAATTAGGCGAAACAGATTACCATTAACCTATACAAAAAAGAAAAATCGGAAATCTTGCACATTTTTCAAATAGCAATAAAACTTAAAATTATCATCAGCCGCTTTCGAATCCTAAAGAAATTAAAAAAAAAAAATAAAATTTACTCACTCTTCGGATTTCCGGAAAAAGAGGAAAACCAGGCAAAGCTTATTTGGCACCTAACTACAGAACCCAGGGGTCTGAAAAAATGTTAATGCCACTTTCGAATACTGCACATCTATTTATAATTCCATGATTTCAGAACAAAAAAAAAAAAAATAAAACTAGTAAGAAATGATCTTCCATTTGGAAAAAAAGTCAATTTTCGAGGCCGCCATTTCATTTTTTTTCGGCGGAAAAAATTATCCTAGTTCAGACGATAGTCACTTAAGCAAGGATTAATTTGGTTTTTTTTTCTCAGATGCTCCAGACTGGTGATATCCTGTACACCGTCAATACTTGGCATTTTTTTACAAAAAAATCAAATAACGTCAAAAACCGCTTCAAAATTTCTGAAAAATTCTTTTTTTTTTTGTATTCTTGAAGTCTTTATAAATACATGTGCAAAATTTGAAAACGATACCTTTTTTCCTTCTATGAAAAAAAATTTCCTGAATAAAAATTTTTTTTTAAATTTGTAACCCATATGCCCCCTTAAAATAAGCTGTTTACAAGTTAGCAAATAAATTGCAGTACATCAAAAATAAATTAAAACTAAACTGTAAATTGTGTAAAAACTAAATATAAATGTTAATTTGAGAATTAATTCCAATATTGTTAAAAATTTTAAGCGTGTCGTCTGACTGCCGATGCTCCACATTAAACAATCTATTTTATTTGACAGCTTACACAAATTTAGCCCGTAAAGCGTTGCTGTACTTTTTTGTGTTTTTCTCTCATGCTGATTGTGGAAGACGACGGATCAGTCGTAGCGGAAGTTAATTCCCCTTACTTTCCCATTGTTGAAACCGTGCGAATGAACTGCACTAGCGATCCGCACTCGTTACTCCTAAAACTTTCTAAAAAAGATGGGCCAGAACCTTCTTGGATGCCCGTTGTTTGACCGAGTTTCTATGGAAATTTGCATTATAAATAAGTTGAAAAATTTTTTAACTTAGAGCCACCCAGGTACCCGCATACCCCGATAGAAAATAAATAAGGTTCGTGTAGTAAATGAAAAATATTTAGTTTTACATACTTATGTAAGGAGTCAATAAGTATTAAAATATTAATAATAACAAATTATATTAATTTTTAATTGTTTATTGATTAATAAATTGTGCATTATAAAAAGAATTTCAATTTGCGATGTGATTGTTACAAAAAAATAGTCAAATTGTCGCTTTCTTCTTAGTAATAATTGAGTAAAAACATAGAAATGATTGAATTTTATTAATTTATTTTCGGGCAATGGCTAGGATATGGATTTGAACAAAGTATTTAGACAAGAATTACTATGAGTAATGGAACAAGGATTAGAAAAAGTATTTTCAAAATGCTTAGTGCATGGATATGTCCATAAGGACAAAGATTTTGACAAGGTTTGAGACTAGGATAAGAACAAGAATTCAGACAACGATTAAGATAAGATGGACAAGAATTGCAACAAAGGCAAGGATAAGAATTAAGACAATGATTTGGACAAAGATGTGGATAAGAACTGCAGAGAGGATTTAGGAAAGAGTGAGGACAAAGGCATTGAAAAGAACAACAAGTGTAAGGTAGAGGTTAAGGATATCTTTAGGGATAAGGATAAGAATACGTATACAAATAGAGACAAGAATAAAGAAACGTTCACGCGTTGAAATGCCAACGGGTGCGTCAATGACATAGCCAAACCAGGTGTAATATTTGTTCAGTCAACAGTGTTGGTTCGAAATGGGATACTTGATTAGTGGGAAAGAAAGTCCTATCAAGTGAAACATGTGCATGAGGTTCTTAGCGTGGCGAAAAGTCGTAGGGGTACATGTGAATTTTAATCTGAGGCAAGTGTTAAGCCTTTGCCGCAGTCAAGTCAAGTTATTAGGCACTATCTTCCACAAACTTCTCTACCACTAACTACAACTTCAAATCGTAAATATTGATGAATTCTCAATTCCAGTTGATAAACTTAAGGAACAGTTAAGGAACAAGATGCAGAAAGGTTAACCCTATTCATGTCAGGCTGTGTCTTTGGGTCACTATTCAATTTCAAACCAATATAAATGATTTGAAACTTGTTTTAAAGCAAAATAAGTTAAATGTATTTTATTAATGGTCATTCTGTTTCTGTAATATACAATTAATTTTTTTATGTTTTGATAATATTTACTTATTATATAAAATACTAGCTTTTTCCCGGTGTGCTTTGCTGCACCTTATCTAGATAAGTACCGGAAAATGTTGCAATGCCTTCAGCGTTATTATTTCTAAACCATCTCGTACTCGAAACATAGGGGTCGTTCATAAATTTCGTGACCAATTTTCAATTTTTTTTACCCCCTCCGGTGCTCTTTGTAGTGCATTTCAAAAACACTCCCCTCCAACCCCATAAAGTAACGTAGTATATGAAATAAAAAAATGAATTGATTAAAAAATATTCGAAAATAGAAAAATAACTGTCGAAAAGCAAGCAAAGAAAAATGATGCCCTTACTACACTTGACAATAGTTAACAGTCAATTTAGACGGTTAAACATGAAGATGTAGGGATGAAAATGGTTTGAAATGTTGGGTTGTATTAATTTTAATTTTTTCGAGTTTTTTTGTCACATAACTATATCTGAGACACCCTCCCCCCATTCGTTACTTATCGTAGTACATTTTAAAACCTCTCTCTCTACTAAATTGGCAACCTAATTTATAAATGACCCCATAGTTACTGCGCAAATTTGAGCTCAATCGACTCAGTAGTTTTGAAGTCTATAGCAGCGTTCTCTATTGTAAATTTTTTGCATTTTTCATTTCCCAGTAGCAGGATATTACCAAGTAGTAACTCCATTCTTACTTCTATGTTCTTTGTCTTTTACTTCCATAGCTTTTCTAAATAAATTCATAAATTATTTAGAAAATAATGTCATAAATTTGGATTGTATGGGTTGAGACACACCCCCTTGTCCAATGCATGTTACCTTCTCTAGTAGAAGGACATCACCAAATGGTATCTACATTCTGAGTTTCAATGTTCTGTGACTTTTACTTCTATAGCTATTCTGTATCCTAAATTTGGCTTATATGGGTGGAGCCACGCCCCGTTTACGAATGCCCGTTCCAGTTTTTCAGTAGAAAGACCTTCATTGTTATACGACATTTAGTTCCAAAGCAATTCAATATCATAAATTTGGCCTAAGGGGCCAAATTCCCTCTTGTCTCATGTTCGCTCAAATATATAGTAACTGCCTCTTGTGCCCATAGCATCTACATATCAAGTTTCACTATCAAAACATGTACAACTCAGTAATAATAATGATTTCTAAAAAGTGGACGTATATATTATAGTTAGACCACGCCCAGTTTTAGTATACTTTCTGACAGTAAGCATACGAACTTCTTTACCAAAATTTAGTCTAATACGACCAAAACCGTCTTAAATATAGCATTTTATTGATTTGTGGGCGGTAAAAGGGGGTCAAATGCAAACTTAACTGAGACTTGATCTCCCCAAATAAATATAAACTCAAACCTTTACCGATTCAGAATTATACATCAATGAAAGAAATTGTTTTTTGTAAAATTATTTCCCCATATACACCATATGTGCGCACCTGTATTTTTTCACAGCTGTATTGTTGATAAGTTCACTAAAATGCCTATAATTAATGAACCAACACACATACAAAGACCGTTTATACAAAAAAACCTTTGTATTGACGTCACCTTTTATAGGAAATTTTCATAAACAAAATCGGTTCACGCATTACCGAGAACATCAATTTCATACACAATGCAACTTATTTTTATATATATAGATTAAAAAATAACATGAACTGTCACGTAGTGACTCTTAGACACTGGTATCTGCAAAAGACGTAATAATGGAAAACTCATTATGAAATCCAGCTTCGAATGCATCGACAGTATAATCAAAGAAGAGGCTTCAACGTAACTGTTCCTCTTATAAAAAAGGACGATTTTCTAAGCAATTCCGTGGTAATAGTCAGAAATCCATGAGTAACGAGTATTCACAGAAAAGTGTAGTTTGCCTTATATGTACAAATAAATAGTTAAATAACAATTTCCACATTATTTATAAATAATTTCATTTTTCTTTTTAATAAAAGAAATGAATTACACAGCCCGACAGACATTTTGGTGCCGGATATTTTTCAGCTGATTATAGACAAATTGGGTTTCCTGATTTCAAATATGTACTCCGTTTTGCTCCATCAGCTCGAGTTTTTGAGTTATAAGCAAAAACATGAAAATCAGTTCTTTTTCTGATAATTTAGCTATATATATTACATTGATTTACCGATTTGTATTACGATGACGAATTTCAATGAGGAAATACTGGACCTTTCAATTCGAGCACATAAAATTACAATATCTTTGACAGTTTCGAAGATATCGACGTCCAAAGTGGGAAAAATGTGACAATTTTACGTAGGCTGCTCTTTTTGAAACCCTGTATATTTAACATTTTTTAACGGATTAGGAAAAACCTTTTTTTACTTGATAGAAAATCTCTTGAATTTTAGTAAACATTTTAGTTTTTTTATTATCTTACATTTTTTCAAAGAAATTAAAAAAAGAAACATTTTTTTTAAATTAATTGTATTAAAATTCAAGTTCAATTGATAAGGTTTTTGCAGCTTATTTTAGAGTATGTTTTCTTACATACATAAGTAGAAAAATGCCGGAAATAAGTTCAGAAGAGCTTAAAGCTGGTGTAATGGATGGTTCGCAGACAAGGCAGTTAATGGAAGACCCTCATTTTAAAACCTCGATGACTAAACTTGAACGCAAGGAATGGATGTCATTTGAATTACTTGTCATAAACTTTTTAGGCAATTGCAAATCAAGTCATTTTTAGGAACTAGTGACCAACATACTTGATAGTTTTAGGGATCTTGGATGTGATATTAGCATCAAGGTTCACTATCTGCACAGCCATTTATCCCACATCCCTGAGAGTTTAGGAAACACTACCCAGCAGAAAAGTGGACCAAATTTGAAATAGTTCTGAACTAGTTCCAAAAAGGACCAGTACTAGTTCCACTACAATACCCTTTAACATTGAACGATCTGACGCTTTTTGCGGGTTGATGTCATAGGAAAAGACAATTGTCCCCAGAAACACTCCTTTTCCCCCATAGTTGAACTAGTTGCATTAGGAACATTTTTAAACTGGTTGCTTTCGCAGTAGCCTGAAATTAGTTCTTTTTTAACTAATTTTAAAGTGGACATATTACAAGTGTAAAAATTTAGTGCAACGGAAAGGTCCTAAAGATCTCATTTGTAACATCTTTTCCATCTACATTCCAGAAAACATTTTGTCTATAAACATTTTTTTTTTATTATGTTTTCCTGTGCGCAGCAAATTTTAAAAAGTAGCCAGAACGCGTTTATTTTTGTCAGCAATACTTTTGAAAATAAAAGCAAAGATAACTGTTCTACTCTGAACGCCTTTTGTACTTTTTCAAAGCTACTTCGAAATGCGCTAGAATTGAACTAGTTCACTTTTTCAATTGACTCCAAAATAACTGCTGGGTAGTGATGAACAAGGTTTCCATCAGAACATGAAAATAATGGAAAACCGTTACCAAGGAAGATGGGACAAACATATGATGGCAGACTGTTGTTGGTGTCTTAAGCGAGATGGTTCTGATGTCTTTCATTCCAGGAAGTCACTGAAGAGAAATTTTTCAAGTCGTAAATGATGCTTACCTTATAAAAAACCTTATCAATTGTACTTGGATTTTAATACAATTGATTTAAAAAATTTTCTTTTTTTAATTTCTTTAAAATAATGCAAGATAATAAAAACGAACTTAAATGCTTATTAAAATTCAAGAGATTTTCTATCAAGTAAAAAAAGGTTTTTGCAAATCCGTTAAAAATTGTTAAATATACAGGGTTTCAAAAAGAGCAGCCTACGTAAAATTGTGACATTTTTCCCACTGTGAACGTCGATATCTTCAAAACTGTGAAAGATATTGTAATTTTATGTGCAAAAATTAAAAGGTCTAGTATTTCTCCATTGAAATTCGTCATCGTGATACAAATCGGTAGATCAGTGTAATAGATATAGCTGAGTTATCAGAAAAAGACTGATTTTCATGTATTTTTCTATAACTCAAAAATTCGAGCTGATGGAGAAAAACGGAGTCCATATTTGAATTCAGCAGCCAAAATGTATTTGGGATTGACTATTGAGACTCTGCACCTTTTATAAATTGTCGTTTTGTTGCTCAGTGTTATCCATGATATTTTGTATAGAACTTTCTTTTTTCAATAAAATAATTATGTACACTGACCAACAAAATTTATTTTTTTCCAAAAAAATAAGGTTCTGACAATGGATTCTGGTAGAGGGGACAAAAAACAATATACCTGTATCGGCGTTTTGAAAGTTTACGTCTGAGTCTTATTTTAGGGGAAATTTAATTTTCCCCCTTTTTGAACGTTCTTATAGTGAATCTTCATAGGAAATCATGTTATCCTTACATTTTGGGTATAGGATGTGTTCTGAGGATTTATGTAAAATACTACGAGAAATATTTTTGTGGAACATTTTAACCCCCTAACTTCTCAATTTACCGGTATTTTTTACCTTTTTGTGATAAAAGGCAAAAAAGATCCATAAAGCAAAGATATAATGGGTTAAAATGTTCCACAAAAAATGTATCGTAAAATTCTACTATAAGTCTCTGAATACACCAAAGCTGAAAGTTCAACTTCAATGCCAGAAATAAGTCAAAACTTAAAATGTGTTAAAGGGTTAATTTCGTATTTATTCAGAACTAGCCTTTTCCCAGTGCGCGTTGCTGCACCCTGCAACTATATGGGAACACAATAGGTGTATTCAAAACTTTTCTTAAACTCAAAGTTTGACACCACTGTTATTTTCCACTGACCGTTACAGTTTCCCAGAAGCAGGAGATCACCAAATACTAACTCCATTTTGAGTTTGTATGTAAGTACTGCTACTTTTACTTTCAAAGCTATTCGATAATACAAATTGTATGGGCTTATATAATTATATAATGCCCATCCTAGTTTTCTAGTAGATGGACATTACCCAGTTTTAGTACAGTTGTCGACAGTGAGCATACAAACTAAATTACCAAAATGTAGCCAAATTGGCGAAAAACCGTAGGAAATATAGCATTTTTATTGATTTATAGGCGGTAAAAGGGGGTGTGACGTGTGACAGAAATTTAAGCCATCTCGTACTTGAAAAAAATGTACTGCCAAAATTCAGCTCTATCGGCTCAGTAATTTTGAATTTTCCAGCCATCACACAGGCAGCGTTTTGCTTTTTGTTTATATATTTTGGATAAAGATTACTGGCTATTACTTTTGATTGGCAAGAGATACTAACATAATTTTTTCTAATAAATTAATTGTTTAGGTTTTATATTTTTTCAAAAATATAAAAAAACAATATTGAAAAAAAAATGTTGGTTGGTTTTCAGTTTTTGCGTAAAATTGAAACAATTTTCGAGTATAAATTTTATAATTTTTAAATGGAGTTGAAAATTTGCGAATTTGAATTTAAATTATTTTTGCAACAAAAACAATTTTTAGCCTTTTTTTGAGGAAAACTCCAATATTTCAGACCTTTTATGAAAAAAATATATATACTCAATTAACGATATTCTTGCAATAAGGTTTTCGTAGTACTTTGATGAAGCTTTAAGACAAAAAAAAATTAACAAAATGTATAAAAAAGCAGCGGAGATATTTGAATCGAAAGTCACAAAATTAAATTTCTGATTGTTTTTTTTTTCTCAGTTTTGAGCAACGATGTTGCATTATATATGTTCATGTTTTTGATGTCAAGATAACGGACATTTTTTTAATTTTACTTAATTTAAGAAGTATTTTATATTTTGTAGATATTTGCATATGTAACCTTAGAAAACCACTAAAAATATGCGATTTTGTAAAAATTTGTACTGCAGCACCATCTGGTGTCCAAGGTAGATCAAAGAAGATAGTGCTGAAAAACTCATCGTATTTGAAAACCCGTATGCACCAATTTTCATTCCAATCACATGAGCGGTTTGTGAGTTTTAGGCAGTTTTGTAAAAAATTTGTGCTACAGCGCTTTCTGGTGTTCAAGGTGGATAAAATTTATAGCCCACAGACACGCACCGTACCAAAAAACTTCTATACACAAATTTTCTTGCCAATCGGATGAATAGTTTGGGAGTTTATTGCATAATTACACACAAAAACTCCTTTTTTATATATATAGATATCAAAAAAGCGGGCGTAAAAGTGGGCGTGGTCAATTTTTCGTCCCGTAAAAACCTAAGTTGGACTATTACGAACATTTGAAAAAAAAAATATCCAAATCGGTCCAGCCGTTCTCAACTGATACAATTACCAACGAACGACATTTGATTTTTATTTATATAGATTGGTGCTAAAATGTCGCACAAAACTTGGTTTTAGGAGGTTACTTTATATGAAAAAATTGTTTTACTCATTTGGTACATCATACTTAGCAATAGCAACGAACCTTATAGGATGCACTTTGACTGATAAGATCCATTAGGTTCAAATAAAAAACTATGAAAAGAAAAATTAAAACAAAAGGTAATTTTAATCCCTTCCTCCGGTTCCCATTATTTTATTGTACCAAAACTTGTTACGAGACGTAAAAAGCTTCGCTTCGAAAAAAAAAGAAAACGAAAACATCATTAGCTTTATGACAGTTGTTGTTTTATTCGCACAGTCCGGTTCAATTTTGAACATAAAGTTTATGAATGACCTAACTAATTGTCTGGATAGATTTACTCCTTTCTTTTATGCTGATGATATTCAATTGGTGTTTAATAGTGGCTCTCAATTTCTTAATTCTTTTGAAGCTGTTGTCGCGGCTAGTCTCTGCTGATCTTTCAATTTCATTGGACAACGTGCCCATTGATTTCGTGCATTAAATGAAATGCTTAGGCGTTATTATTGATAAAAGCTTAACTTCATTCAATCAAAATAATGTTTGAATTGAGAAATATACGCTTGAGTGTAAACTGATAGTATTTTTGCTTGATTTAAGCATAGAGCCGGGCTTTCATCCGATTTAGCTGTCGTTGTACTAAATTTGATGCTATGTCAGACGACTCCGGTGAAACCAGTATAGCCGTGTCATCCGCATATGTTGCGTTAAGCACCCAATTGTTAGTAGGCATATCAGATGAATAATGTGTAGAGTATTGGAT
Organism: Pherbina coryleti; assembly: GCA_943735915.1. Lineage (NCBI taxonomy): Eukaryota > Metazoa > Arthropoda > Insecta > Diptera > Sciomyzidae > Pherbina > Pherbina coryleti. Next base: position 81,324,452 of record OX030951.1, read on the forward strand.
CGAGTATACTGTCTTGTAGTACTCCTGCTCGAGCTTCCTCATCACTTCAATATAGAAATATCGCTGAGCTAAATACGGCTTCAAGGTGTGGAATAGACCAACATGGTAGACGCGATCAAACATTTGTTGAACGTCTAGGAACACTGCTGAACAGTATTGTTTATATTCCACTGTGTTCATAAATACAATAAATTTACAATATGATGGCATTACTCTGGTGTTCCATACTTTCGTCTGAATCCAAACTGGTGATTAGGGGTGCTATTGTGCTCTCCTAGTACCAGCTGAGACTAATAGCCCTGTAGGACGACACAATGTTTTCTGATTTACTTGGTTTTTAAAGCATTATCTTCTGCGCACTTCCATTGAGTGGGAAAGTAGTTTAACTGAAGTTTGAGCGAATTTATAAAATTTATTGTATACATATTTCAAAGTTTAAATTTAGAATTACGAGTAATATTACAATAATTTACACACTAGAATTAAAGAAGGTTTTTTATTGCTTTTATCTTTTTTTAAAATTTATTATTATTATTTCACAAGGTATTAATTTATTATGTGTGGCGTACGTGGCGTAGTTGGTTGAAGTGCGTGGCCGCTATGTCAATGAACCCGGAGACCCAGGTTCGAACCCCAGCAGCGACAGAAAATTATTTGAATTAAAATAGTTTTTCTGTACGACCGCCACCTCTCTGCAGACAATGGCAAACCTCAGAGAGTAATCAAAATGCCATGTAAAGCTTCTTGAGAATAAGAACATTTCGTTCATCGCCGTTCGGAGTCGGCGTTAAGCCTGTAGGTCCATTTCTCGGTCAATTGTGTACAAACTTAATAACACGCACAACACAATTGATCCTAAGAAGCTAGGTCAAAGCCCTTTCAAGGGCTGAAATGGCCAGTTATTTATTTTTTTTTTTTTTTTATTAATTTATTATTGTAGGAACAGTGTATTTTAGTTTGCGTCTACCGTAGTAATTGTAAATTCTGGAAGTCTGTAGCATTCCTTGGGCACGGCGCACAGTACTTTGAACCCATACAAAAGTGAGGAAAAAATATACGGAGTCGTTCGATTGTTATGAAATTTTACATATTTATAAATTTTTGGTTGCTGATTTCAAATATTGAATCAGATTTTACGTATATCAAGTATTTGCACCAAAAATTAGGTTTTAATAAAAAAAAACGAAATTTTCCTGTATTAAATTTAATATTAAAGTTATTAGAACTGGTAAAAAAAAAAACAAAAACAAATTTAATTTACAACGATTAAGGCTTTAACTTTTTAATACTGAAAACCATTTGGCAATATTTTTTTTTTTTTTAAACAGATAGGCATATACATATTTTCCTATGCACTTTTTCGACAAAAATGCTACTATACATGTAAAATAATCGGGGCTGTCATAGAAACCAAGACGGTTTTGCTTTTTGTTGGAATTGCAAACCAATTCTGATTTCATTTGGTGTCACAAAATCGTCTTGGTTTAGAACTTTTCGAACATAAACAAAACCGATGTTCGAATCAGCTGTTTCTCACATTTTGTCTGTGTATGTGGAAATTTTATTAATTTCATTAGTTCACAATTTTTTTAAATTTAAGTGTTTTTTTTGTTTATGTTATGTAAGAACCAATAAATAAGCATATGATGGCTTCAGCCAGTGTTGCCAGATGGTCCAATATATCGGATTTGTTACGATTTTCAGCATTGGATACGATGATCCGATATTTGGCCAAAATTCCTCAAAATGTTACGATTTTAGGAAAAATAAATCCGACGTCCGATTTCACATATATGTATTTCTTTGTGTATATGAAATGAAAAAAATTTCAAATAAAAAACATGGTGCCAACTTTGAAGCATTAATTTTAATTAAAAATCATTGGTAGCACTTCTGATCACGAATGTCAACATTAAGAATGACAATTAAATTCGCTGCATTGCTTTCAAAACTTTTCTTTGTGTTTGAATCATTTACTGTTATATTTGTGCTAAACTGTGTCGTGGATGAAAATAAATCTCTTATTTGGATATGGATAAATTTCTGATTAAAAACATAAAATACTAGTTGTAGAATTTAGTTTTTTTTTATTATATGATTTTAATATATTATATTTGTGTAATCTTCGAATTTACAAAAACAACACAAATACAATTACAATTTCAATACAATACAATTCAATTCAATTCTAATTCAATTGCGTAGATTTCTATCGCCAGTGATTGTTCCACACAGATTGAAGAAATAAGGTGAGCGTTCGCCTTTTATAGGGTTGCTGAGCTCTGACTGCGTGAAGCGCAGATATGAGTGCGAAAGAGAAATTATGCGTGCTTACAACATTAAGCTTTTAATGCGTTAAGCGCAACAAGGAAAGAAGAATTTTAAATCTTAACGGCGTTTTGGTCTAAATTAAGGATGTTGCACACTTTATTTTATAATGGCTTGTGCACAGTTTTATTTGTATTTTAGAATTAAGTAATCTTACAATAGAAAAGTAGTAAATAGTATTAAAATTAATAATGGTCTGCTACAATCTCCCCCTTTGACGGACTAGGCTCGACGCGAGAGTACGTCAACACGTGGCTACTGCTTCTTAGGACGTCCTCTCTTCCGTATTGGATGAACTGGAGTAGGTTTTTCTGTAGTGTTTGTTCCCTTATATTGAGTTAGAGCAGAGGCATGGTAAGTTCCCAGAGGAATGTTTCAATTGTCCGGTGATGAAATTTCGTAGGCTGTAGTCCCAACCTTCTTTGTTACAACATAAGGTCCATCTCGCTTTGGTATAAATTTCGAAGTAATACCTTTTGCTGCTTGACTTAAGACATGAGTTGATACAAGAACTTGAGTGCCGACATCAAACGACTGGGAGCATCTATGTAAGTGTTGCCAGATAGGTTGAGCTTCTTTCCCCTAAATCTGAAAAAATTTGCTGAATTTTCCCCTAAAAATAAAAAAAAAACCCCTAAAATTTTTTTGAGTTAGTTAAATTTATTGAATACTTTGTTTAATTGATGTAAATAAATACAATATCAAAATAAATTTTTGAACTAAAAAACAATCACATTAGTTTTTTTGTACATAGTAAGGAATAGTAAGGAGGAACTTAAAAAAACAAACTCAAGTAATAAAGAAATTACATATTTTGAATTTCATTAAGATCGCTTCAATATAAGAGCTATAATCGCCATAACAGACAGACAATCGGACAGACGGAAACATGGCAAAAGGCGGGAGAAAACAATAATATCTTACTAATTTTAAGTACCTTTGTTAATTAACACAAACACATCTTTCACAAACATCTTTTAGTTCTATAACAGAATTTGTTTTGCAAATTAGTGCGTTTTGAGGAAAACTTGTTTTTTAAGCTTTTTTTTAAATGAAGTGTTTTATCTTATGCGCAACTTTTCGCAGCGAATTTTTTAAGAAACATAAGACGATATACACTATATTTTATGAAAGTATAATTCTTCGATTGTAATTAGGTTGAACTATATAGATTGTTTCTACTAATTTTTAGTAAAATAAAAACTGCTTAATAAATTTAGAGACATACTTCCACGTTTTTCTAATTTTTGTTTTTTAACATTTTTTTTTTGTTTGTTAAAAATTCAATGGTATTTAAGTCATTAAAAAAATAAAAAAAAAAACAAATTTAAATATATGCTTTCTCGTCATCAGAATTTAAAACAGCCTCACGTTTCACACATATTCTGGTGCTATTTCGCTCATTCGACAAGCAATCAGCAGCATTGTTTCGATGGTACGCAATTGTTTATGACACACTTTGCCAAAATAAACCTTTTAAGAGCTAAAACAAAATGAAAAATAGGACACAAAAGGGTGCATCAAATGCAAAAAAAAAAGGGCATAGTTGATGTTGTCATTTCTTTTAGAAACCACTAAAAATTCTCAAAAAACCCTAACAGAAAATTAAAATCCCCTAAAGTTTTCCCCTAAAGATTTTTGACCCCTAAATTTTCTACTAAACCGAAAAAAACCCCGGAAGGCGTCGTGGAATTCCATACCTAAAGAAAAATTCTTCGATGAGCGTTTTAGCACAAGCTTCTGCAGTTGCTTCTTTCAAGGCGAAGATTACAGTCCACCTGCTTGCAACATCTTCTGCAATTAGGATCCACTGATACCCCTCTTCTGTTGGTGGCAATGGTCCAAAAAGATCCACTGACAATATTTCAAATCGATGCTTGCTGCTTGTGGTTTGTAGCAAGCCCAGTGGTTTCATATTCGATGCTTTGAACCGTTGACACTCGATGCAGCTTTTGACATATCTTGATATTTCCGCACGTATCCCAGGCCAAAAATACCTATTCGTGATTCGTGCTACGGTTCTCTCGGCTCCATAGTGACCAGCGGTGCTGTCATCGTGATAAGCTTTTAAAATATCTTTTCGCTCCGAAACAGGTACAACCAGTTGCGCATCCTCAATATCTTCATTTGCGTAACAATACAGGATGCCATCATTAAGTAAGTAACCTCTGTTGGTCCAGCGGGTAATATTTTCATCTTGCGATTCCAAAGATTGAATAATTTCTTTTATATAGTCATCTTCCAGCTGTGCATTGCAGATATCTGATGAGCCTTTATGTGGTAAATCAATATGAAAAGCACATATGCATAATTCCGATCCAATGTGTTTGTCATCGGGACAAGACGGACGTGACAACATATCTGCAATTGAATTTGTTTTTCCAGGTGTATACTCGATTTTAATATCATATTGACATATTGTTGAATAAGAAGCGCCCATCTGGCAATGCGGCCTGATGGCGACTTCACAGCAAACAGCCATTTTAAGGGCTGATGATCCGTCAACAAAATAACGCTTTCGCCTTCAATGTAGCCACGAAATTTGATACAGGCCCATACAATGGCTAGAGCCTCACGCTCTGTTGTAGAGTAGTTCTTTTCGGCGTTTGAGAGAAGACGACTGGCGTACTCAATGGGATGCTCGTCCTTTCCCTCCCCTTGGATTAAAAATGCTCCGACAGCATAGGCACTTGCGTCGGTTTTAATATAATATGGCAGCTTGTCCTGTGCTTGTTTCAAAACAGGAGATGTCGTCAGCAACATCTTTAACTTGTTAAATGCTTTGCGCTGCAGCTCTTCCCAGATCCATTCTACATTCTTTTTGGTTAAATTAGTCAAAGGCTTGCTGATTTCAGCATAATGGTATATAAACCTTCTATACCAAGAGCATGTTTGAATAAAAGAAATGAGTTCTTTGACGTTTTTAGGCTCTTTTCGTTGCAAAATAGCTGCAGTTTTGTCTGGGTCAACGCTGATTCCATCGGATGTTAAAATATGTCCAAGATATTTAACTTGCGTGCAACAAAAATTACACTTTGCATTATTCACACGCAGTTTGAACTTTTCCAACCTCTCGAAAACTGTATCCAGATCTTTAAGATGCTCCAAAAATGAAGAAGAGCAAACAATCAAATCATCTAAATATGCTAGCAGATTTACATTAGAAATTCCGGCCTTGAATCTGTCGATAAGCCGTTGAAAGGTCGCGGGCGCATTGCGCAGACCAAATGGCATGCGTTTAAAACAAAAGGTACCAAATGGTGCAATCAAGCCTGTTTTTGCACGATCCTCCTCGGCGACTCCCACTTGATAGTAACCACTTTGTAGATCGAGTGTTGTCATGTAATTGGTGCTTTTCGCAGCATGCAATAAATCATCCATGCGGGGCAAAGGATACCGATCGGGTATGGTTATCGAATTCAGTTTGCGGTAATCCACGCAAACCCGTATGCCACCACTTTTCTTTGGTACCATTACCACAGGAGATGTCCAGGCTGATTCGCACTCTTCAATAACATCGCTTTCAAGCATTTTAGAAATTTCATCTTTTTGCTCACGACACTTAGCAAAAGAAAGACGGTATGGTGGTAACGAAATTGGGTCATGACTGCCGGTGTTTATTTTATGAACTGCAAATGGGGTAGGTTCTCCAATATCACCAAAAACCACTTCATGTCTTTGCAACATGTCATCTAGTTGAGCCTTCTGTTCTATGCTAAGCTGAGGGCCATCTTTTTTTTTGGTTCTTCGTCATCTACTTCAGCAGAATAAACGCCTTCGAATAGATGAGCTGTACTATTTAATTTCTCTCGGCTTGGGGTTAAAACATGCAAAGACAAAGCGTCACGAAATATTAATTGAATTGACTGCGGTGAATAGTCACTAGACTTCACATAATCAGTAGCTCGTTTCTGTAACCAAATCGGTAAGTTACCGATTTGTGTGACGTCACATCGACTCGATTGAAAGTTACCGATTTCGTGATAACTGCTGTTTCTGTACGTTGAGATCGGTAAAAATTCGGTCTGTGATGGAAAGAAACACAAATCGGAAAGAACGTCAAGAAATTGAAACAGATGACAAGCAGGTGATTATTTGCATTTGTTTTCATTATATGTACAAATATTTTATATTAAAAACACTGCTTTTCAATTTCATATTTTCCGGTGCCGGTGTTGTTTCATCAGCTCCAAGAGCCGATGGCGCTGAGTTTTTGTAACTCGCCCGGATTTTACCTGTTAAACAATTATATTCATTTCAATATATAACTTGTATATTTAAACAACTTAACTTGACTTACCTTCTCATTTTTCTCACTCATATTGTTTCAAACAAAAATCCATGGTTGAATAAATAAGGTTGTCGCATGGGTGAGAGCGAGTTCCCATAAATGTCAAATCGAAGTTGACAGCGCATACAAAATCTGAAAACGAAAATTGATAACATATAAAGCCGATGAAGTTGTTGTTGTTGCTTTGCATTGATTTTGACAATAATGGGTACTGAGAAGAGAGTACGATCAGCCACGAGACAACCTTATTTATTCAACCATGCAAAAATCAATCTCAAACCAAACAAAAAGCAAGAAATTAAATAAACTAAAAGTTGGTGATGTATAATGAGAGTAAACAAACATTTGCACTCGGTTTATTTTACATTAACATACCGATTTCATTGAAACCGGTTAATAAATTTTCGTAAATTACAACACGCTGTCACCTTAAATGTTTATGTTTTGCTACTTATTTTCAAACAATTAAAAAAGTTTGTTTTAATAAAATATTTATTTGTATAAAATTACAGCAATAAAATTGTATTCGGTTCAAAAAGTTAAATTTGATTACTTGCTTTCTCATAGTTTCAACAACATTATAGCAATCGGTAGAGTTCTCACTTAGCTTAAAGTCAGTGAGAAAAGTATCGATTTCAAGTTTTGTCACTTTTCGTACAGAAACACTTTTTTAAGCGATTCCTATTGAAGTAGAATTGGAACAAATGTCATATTACCGATTTGGAACTAGTGAATGGAATAGGGATCGACAATTTTTTTTACAGAAACAGTGAAGGTGAGAATGACGTCAAATCGGTAATTTCAGTCGGTAACTGCGATCGGTAAGAGTTACAGAAACGAGCTACAGGGCCGTAATTTTCAAAATCAGAAATATGTGTCTGATGTCTTTTATTTTCAACCGAGCTGACTTTTTGAAATTTGCGTACATTTGCTATAGCTTCAAAAGGTTTACGTTTTGAATCGGAGAGTTCCACTTTTGTAGGATGCTGCATGGATACAACATTTTGGAGTTTCTTGTTTGTTTCTTTGATGGTTTCCAATAAGTTCAATCCAAGTGGTAATGCGTCAATCAAATCAAAAGGCTGTGAAGGATTATTTTCAAAATACCAATATTTTTGACCCATATTGAGCACAATTCCAGCTTGCTCCATGAAGTCCGCACCAATTAACGTTCGGTTGCCTTGTGCGTTGGGAAGTATAATAAATTTAATGTTGAGACACCTACCTCCAATTACTATTTTACAAATTGTTGACAAGCATTCCTGGATTTTCATGCTTCCATCAGCTAAACTTTTTTCGCACTTCACTCTCTGATATTGACAGCCTTTCATATCGATTATTTTTTTCAGTGTAGCGCCTGCAACACTCGTACGCGCACCCGAATCAAGGACGCCTGGCCAGGCATTCCAAACAACTGAATGTTGACAATGGGTATATCACAACTAATAATATTTGTTGAAATTGTATTAAAATTAACACAGCCTGCTTTTTCTGCTCCAGTTTTCTTGCTACATGTTGGACAGCTAGCGCGAGTGTAACCTGGAGTGCCACATCCATAACATGCAAACTTTGGCTTCACAACGGAGACTACAGGTGCTTGAGCAGCGACTTTTGCTTCGGCTTCTCGCTTTTTAAAACATTTTTCCTCTGTATGACCCTTTTTCCGACAGAACATGCAACGAACTGTAGCACCTATATTTTCTTCAGCGCTCACAGGTTTGGCGCGTACCTAAACAAAAAGTTCAGCTTCACGGGCATCGGTCAAAAGCTCATCAAAGGTTGATATCTTATGACGTAGCACACGTTCACGAACCTGGGCATGCAACATGCCAAACAAAATGTCTATTTGGTCATTTTCAGTAGGAGCTTTCGGCAATTGTGAAAATAATGCTCGTTTCTTTCGAATGAAATTGTCAGTTGGTTCATTTTTCTGCTGTTTTCCATCAAAAATTTCAGCATAGATACGCCATGCAGGCTTCGGAGGCGCAAAAGCTTCGCGTAGCATTTTTATATCAGCAAAAGTTCTAACATTCACCTTCACACCACGCCACCACTCCGCAGCATCACCCTCCAGAAGCATAGGCATACCAAGAACCGCATCATCATCTGTGATTTTCTCTACAGATTTAAAAGTTGAAATCGATGAAATGAATTGTTCCACCTTAAGGGCGCTCCGTTCACCATTGAAACGCGCAGAACAACTAGTAAAGGAACCACTTTTTGAATTACATGTGGTCATTGCCTGCATCAAACGTTCAAACTGGTCACTAGAAAGCGTCACCATCGTTGTTTTTGGAGCTTTTTTAGCTATTCGTTGACTCCGACGAGATATGGTAATAGAATCGCAATGTTTGCCACAGCGTTGGGTACAAATAGAGTTTCAAGTACCTCCCACAGCTTGCTTCAGTTATTGGTTTCAGTACAGGTTACGTTGTTTGTTACCATACAAATTTGGGTTTCAATGCAAAAATTTTACACGTTGTGTTTTGTACTTGCCACTAAGTTGGGCGCCAATTGTAGAATTTAGTTTTTTTTTATTGTATGATTTTAATATATTATATTTATGTAATCTTCGAATTTACAAAAACAACACAAATACAATTACAATTTCAATACAATACAATTCAATACAATTCAATTCAATTCTAATTCAATTGCGTAATTTTATATCGCCAGTGATTGTTCCACACAGAGTGAAAAAATAAGGTGAGCGTTCGCCTTTTATAGGGTTGCTGAGCTCTGACTGCGTGAAGCGCAGATATGAGTGCGAAAGAGAAATTATGCGTGCTTACAACATTAAGCTTTTAATGCGTTAAGCGCAACAAGGAAAGAAGAATTTTAAATCTTAACGGCGTTTTGGTCTAAATTAAGGATGTTGCACACTTTATTTTATAATGGCTTGTGCACAGTTTTATTTGTATTTTAGAATTAAGTAATCTTACAATAGAAAAGTAGTAAATAGTATTAAAATAAATAATGGTCTGCTACATAGTTAATTAGTGTTGCAAAATAAATGCACGAGTTTAATAATAATTTCTACTATTCTGTTATAAATGCACGAGTTTAATAATAATTTTTACTATTCTGTTAAGGTATAAGTAGTTTGTACCTAAAATTCTGTAGGGCAAATTCCCTTATTTGTATGTTTGTAGTATTACATTGCTTTAAGAAATGGATTATTTAGAATAAGTAATTTATTTAAATAAATAAACCTTAAATGTGGATCATACATCTATATTGTATTTTATTTGTCTTCCTTCCGACAAACGCGACAAAAATCCAACGGGCTGAAAGCAAAAGTTACGATGCGAAATTTTTTTTCCTGGCAACACTGGCTTCAGCTGTTGTAAAAAAAAAAAAAAAAAATAAATAACTGGCCATTTCAGCCCTTGAAAGGACTTTGACCTAGCTTCTTATGATCAATTGTGTTGTGCGTGTTATTAAGTTTGTACGCAATTGACCGAGAAATGGACCTACATGCTTAACGCCGACTCCGAACGGCGATGAACGGAATGTTCTTATTCTCAAGAAGCTTTACATGGCATTTTGATTACTCTCTGAGGTTTGCCATTGTCTGCAGAGAGGTGGCGGCCGTACAGAAAAATTATTTTAATTCAAATAATTTTCTGTCGCTGGCTGGGGTTCGAACCTGGGTCTCCAAGGTTCTTTGACATAGCGGCCACGCACTTTAACCAACTACGCCACGGACGCCACACATAATAAATTAATACCTTGTGAAATAATAATAATAAATTTTAAAAAAAGATAAAAGCAATAAAAAACCTTCTTTAATTCTAGTGTGTAAATTATTGTAATATTACTCGTAGTTCTAAATTTAAACTTTGAATAAACAACTCTAAATAAACAACTTCAGCTGTTGTAGCCTCTTTATAAATAGAAGAAAGGAGCTCAGAAAAGGTGAAAAGAAGAGTTTTGATAGATTGCAGCAATCCACTTAAACTGCCTGCGTCGGCGTAAGCATATTTTTCTTTTACTGTGCAGTTATCTAGATCTATAAATATAGCTATAAATATATTTTTTTTGTAGATTTATTTATTTATTTTTATAAAAGAACAAGAATTTACTTACATTTCAACGAAATATCAACGAAATATCAACTAGCAAGAGAAAAAAAAACTCGCGCAAATTAAATCTGTCAACGGTTAGATGCTTGGTTTGATTCCGATAAGAAAATCGATAATATTGGTTTCTGTGACACCTAAAACCGATATTAATTCCGATTCGAACATAAAACCAATAATGTCGGAATTCATGACACCAAAGTAAATTTTTTGTCGTTTTTAAAACCAATTCCGACAGCCATTGGATTCTATGACAGCCCCGAATATGTTTCGCAAAAAAAAAAATAAAATATTCGTATTGGTATTTTTTTTAATCAAGTTAATATGAGTAAATAAAACTAACTAAAAAATATTTTAAGGGGACATATAGGTTACAAATTTTAAAAAAATTTTTTTTTCGGGATTTTTTTTTCATATAGTTTTCAAATTTTGCAAATTGTATTTATTAACATTTAAAGAATACAAAAAAAATGTTTTCAGAATTTTTTAAGTCGGTTTTGACGGTATTTGATTTTTTTAAAAAACTGCCAAAAAACTGACGGTGTGCAGGATATCACCAGTCTGGAACATCTAAGGAAAAATAAAAAAAACAAATTAATCCTTGTTTAAGTGGCCATCGCCTGAACTAGGATAATTTTTATCCTTTACTAGGATAAATTTATTTTTATTTTTATTACTAGGATAAATTTTTTTAAATAAAAATTTTTATAATATTTTATTTTATGTGTGAAACATTGTTTTTTGAAAATTCCTTAAAAATTATAAACAAACTCCGGCAGAGTGTAAGAAATATGGCAACAAAATAAAGAATAATTTTTAAGAAAACATCCATTTTAGACCATTTTTTCAAAAAACGATTGCTCAAAGAATCGGAAAAAACGGATAAAGTGAAAACAGTTTCTGAAAGACTAAAAACCAAAAAAAAAAAAAATAAAATATAAAAATGAAACTGGAGGTATGTGCAGCTTTTGCTTTCTTGTCTGCTAAAAATAGAACATTTTCCAAAATATTTTTTAAATGTTTTGATAAATTTAAGTAATTTTTTCAAAATAATTTCCAATTTTTTTTAACAAAATATAAAAACCAAAATTCGTTTATAGATTTTTTGAAAATTAAAAAAAAAACACTCGAATTGTTTAAAAAATGTGCTCACAACATTTTTTTCTTTGAATGATGCGCAAAATCGAAAAGTCCACCAATATGAAAACCCAAAAAACCTTACACTTTAAAAGGTGTAAATTACTTAAAACTTCATGTATTTAAAAAAAAAATTTTGGATTCATCATAATGAAAGTATTTCCTATCATTTGATATACGTTTTGTTAGGTTTTGTAACCTACAATTTTTTTATTTATTCCTACTGGTCAAAGTACTGTGCGGCGTTTGGTGTTGAATTGATGTTGTATTGGTTGAGTACATCGGCTGTCATCAAAGTACTCAACTATGGTGGTCATCTTAAATATATCCTCGATTTGAAGAGTTTAATAACTTGGGCCATTCTCTCGTTGACTGCTATTTTTATGTGCATAAGAGCTGTATTTTGAATTTTGAAACTTTTGTATTTTGTGGATGTGTGTTGTAGCTGTGCTACCCCAAGGATGTATTCCATACTGAAACTGCATCAAAGTATAATATACTTGTTTTAAGACGTCATTATCTCGTTTCTGTAACTTTTCTCACCGTAGTTCTCACCAAATTTCCTCACTTTGACGTCATAAGGACGTCATTCTCACTTTTACTGATTCTGTAATAAATGAGATGAATCGGTGACTCGTCTCGAACGTTTCAATTCTATATTTCTTTCACTTGTGTGTCTTCCTTATCACGGACCACTATTTATTCACTTATCAGTTACAGAAACAGTAGCTTTCGCAAAAGTGAGTATTTTGTAATGAAACAGTGTGACGTCAGAAAAAGTGACTATTTGTCGCTAAAGTTACAGAAACGAGCTACAGAAGTGTGGTACTTCAAATGTGAAATGGAAAATAAATGCTTTATCTTGAGGTTCATTCGTAATTTGTCAATGTGCTTCTCCCGGAGAAAGTGACAGTCTATTACTACACCAAGATATTTATAGTCGTCTACTACCTCAATGTTCCTTCGAAGTGTTAGGATAAGCATAATTTTCCAAGTAAATGTGTTGTTCTGCTGGCTTAAAGTGTGGACTTCGAATGTGCATAATTTTTGTTTTGGAAGCGTTAATAACTAAACCATTATCGTAACACCATCTCACAGCCGCATTAAATTCTTCTTGCATAATCCTTACTGCAGATCCAGCGAATTTTGATCCCTGTGGGACTCCAAATTCCATTATCTTTTTCTTGCTAATAACATCTTTAATCTTAACACAAAATGTTCTATTTTGAAGTTAGTCAGCCATTCAGCCATTGTGCCTCGTACCCCAACCCTTCGTAGTGCTGCTATAAGGTTAGAGTTATTCAATGTATCTGATGCGGGCTGTCTAGGAAGTCTGAGATACTTTCCGTATTTATATAAATATAGGATAAGTGGCTGAAAGGTATTGTAAAGATGAGCTACAAAAGCTTCCAATTTGCTTTTACTTGATCTACCTATGGCCTTCCATAGAGAATGCCAGTTGTTGCTTGAAGCATATAAATTGACAAGGAATTAATTTATGTTTTTATATTATTTTTGTATTCTGCTAGTTTTTGTGAGTTCTTCAGTGGTTGTATTCACAACAGCTTTGACGTGAGGACTTCTACCCAGTTTCCATCTTCTTCTAAGAGATCTGGTATGCTGGATTTCCACTGAGTTATTATATTTTGTAGTGCACGGTCTGCTAAGAGTCCATTGTGTTCTGGTTGAGATAAAAGTCGCATCTTCTACATACAAGTCGTAAAAAATTTTCAACAGCAGCATTTAGCTTAGTTCCTTATTCAACAGAAATGTTAAGATCCGTTTTGAAATACTTTTGAAACGCTGGGATATTTGTAATTTTTGATGTAATACGTTTGTATGTTGTGGTCGTTTGGGGTATTGTAGCCACGTTAGGGATAAGAGCAGAATGATCTGAGCTCAAACCTTTCTCATTTGGTTATAGCTAATGTTTGACTTGAAATTCTATAACTTTTGAGATAGTCTAAAGATCAGTTTTTCTTGGGTCAGAAGACTAATATGTTGGACAGTCAGTGGAGATTGCGTTGCAAGATACTGGTAATACTGCTTTTAAAAACTGAATCGTAGCGGGAAATAAATATTGCTTACTATTAAATCGATATTAGTGCATTTCAGTTTAACTATGGCGGCCTGTAAACTGACAAACTAAGCTTCGAGAGTTTCGTACTTTAACTTAGATTTTATAAGGGTTGCTTTATGTTATTTGGTTGGTTCGCTAGTATAAAATTATAATTCTTAATCTTGAAGTACGATCTTTCAGTAAATTGGGTTTCTGATACTAGTAAGAAAAGCAGTTTCCACTTCAATTTAATGTTTGCAAATCCCCGTTGGCAATCCACATTCCATTGAGTTCAATCGCATATGTTTAATGATACAATTTCATAAGTAGAAAAAATTTAATTCTGGATTCGCTGCAAGCAACCTGAGTTAAACTGGAATCACTTATAATATTCCTTAGTTCATAGTTTCAAATTTTATTAATTTCAAGTTTTGTTCAAAGTGAGAACAATTTTGTAGCGGATGGATTTTGTAGCAAAGTGAATAAATTTGTATGAAGAGCGAATTGACAGCGCTTTAACAAAATTTGAAAGATTTGCGAATATTTTTCAAACATTGTTATGAATCCATATTGATTGTTGATTGATTGTTGATTGACATTGACATTGAGCACTTGTCGGATTCTACAGTAAAATCTACCAAAAAAAAAAAAGAGTTGGCTGTGCCGTGGACACACCCGTAAGTTTTGACGTGACGAAGTTTCTTGCTGTTGTTGTTAATGTTGATGTTGATGTTGATGTTGATGTTGATGTTGATGTTAATGTTGATGTTGATGTTGAAGTTGATGTTGATGTTGATGTTGATGTTGATGTTGATGTTGATGTTGATGTTGATGTTGATGTTGATATTGATGTTGATGTTGTTGATGTTGATGTTGATGTTGATGTTGATGTTGATGTTGATGTTGATGTTGATGTTGATGTTGATGTTGATATTGATGTTGATGTTGTTGATGTTGATGTTGATGTTGATGTTGATGTTGATGTTGATGTTGATGTTGATGATGATGTTGATGTTGATGTTGATGTTGATGTTGATGTTGATGTTGATGTTGATGTTGATGTTGATGTTGATGTTGATGTTGATGTTGATGTTGATGTTGATGTTGATGTTGATGTTGATGTTGATGTTGATGTTGATGTTGATGTTGATGTTGATGTTGATGTTGATGTTGATGTTGATCTTGATTGTGATGTTGATGTTGATGTTGATGATGTTGATGTTGATGTTGATGTTGATGTTGATGTTGATGTTGATGTTGATGTTGATGTTGATGTTGATGTTGATGTTGATGTTGATGGTGATGTTGATGTTGATGTTGATGTTGGTGTTGGTGTTGGTGTTGGTGTTGGTGTCGGTGTTGGTGTTGGAGTTGGTGTTGGTGTTGCAGTTGAAGTTGTTGTTGGATTTGGAGTTTGTGCTTTTCTTTTAGCTTTTTTTTTTGCTTCCCCATTGTTTGTGCTCTAATTTCAATTAATCCAGCAAAAGTGATGCATATGCGTCACATTAGGCGGTTCCCTGGGGGTTTTTGACACGCCGTCAAATTTTTTTTTTATTTTTGTCATATGCCCGCAGACCTCACCTTTGTTTTCGTTCCTTAAAATTTACCATTGCACCAGTATTCACAGAGTTAAAAATCCATGCAACGTTTTTTCATGGCTATAGCATTTTTACTGCATTATGTGATTGCATCCCTGAAATCATGACAACAAAATTTTTTTTGGAATTTAGTTGTGAAGCGTAATAACACATCCCTGTTTTCGTTAAACAAAATTTACTGTAGCACTCCTCCTGAGTGAGTAATAATTCCATGCAACGATATTACATTTCTGTTACATAAGCTGCTATATTCACGACCTGACGACGCCGGAATTTTTTTTTTATTTTTGTCGTAAAGCCATGTATAAAAACTTTATTTTCCTTTTTAAACTTTTATCGTAGGTTATATACTCATTGAGTAAAAATTCAATGCAACGCCGCTGCATGAATGATGCGTTATCGATCTTTGAGCGGCTCTCTCAGCGTCCCCATGTCAGAAATTTTTTGTCTAATTTTGTTGTGAGGACTTTCAGTAGGCCTTTATTGGCGTATCGTATTTTTAATCCTAGCACTAATACTCAGCGAGTAATAATTCCATGTAACAAATTTTCAGTTGCGTTGCTTACGCAGCTCCCACAATGTCCCTATGCCGTATTAAATTTTTTTTTTTTGTTTTTTTAATATAGCCAAAGAATTAAACTTTACAGTCATACTATTTTTTTAATCATAGCTCTTATACCCAGCGAGTAACAATTCAATGAAACGCAGATGAATTTTTAAAAAATTCATTTTTCAACTTTTTTGGAAACTAGAGCAGTATAACGTAACTTCGTCACGTCAAAACAACAAATTAGAGAAATTCAGCTGCCGGAACAAATCCGCCGTTTTCTACAATTGGCATGAATATTACTATTGATTAGGGAAGGCGCGATGTTCTAGTGCAAAGGTGGGGAACGCTTTTAGCCTGAGAGGCCACATTTAAAATAGCAGTAACAAAGGAGGCCACATAAGTTTTAATACCGATAAATATAACTTTTGTAAAGTTATTGCTGTTATAATAATTTTTTTTTTTTTAAATTCAGTTTTTCAAAAATAAAAATTTTGACAATAAAGAGATGACAAAGAGTTCATACATGCTATTTTATTATAAATTTATGAAATATTTTTATTTTTATGTATTTGAATATATTTTAATATATTTGAATAATCGTCGAGGCCACATGAAAAATTCAAAAAGGCCACATGTGGCCTTAAGGCCTCAGGTTCCCCCTCTGTTCTAGTGGTTTCATTCTATCTATTTAAATCAGCAACCTTAATATGCTTTTCATGAAAAATAATTCCAAATGGAGTATCGCAATATAAAAGATAATTTTACATTATTCACGCACTTTTCAGTGAGACATTTATTTCTTTAATAAAATATTTTAAATAAAAATCCATTTAATTCAGATTTTTTTTTTTTTTTTACAAGAAGTAAAAATAGTTTACAACGCGTTGTTTTAAGCATTAATACGATCACGACTTAAAATCTACCAATGAGAAATATATTCAGATATATAACTAAAAGTTAAATATTATTTAATGCGAAACTTATTCTAAAAATACGCTTGTGTCTCACTCACTCGCTTAATATCTTATCAAAGAAAGTTCTATCTTATGTTTGAAGAATATGATTTCTAATTAACAGCGTGGTTACTTCGCAGTTTTAAAACTATTTAGGAGCATTATTTGTTTATCTAAATCTAGCTATATTTACAATATTTTTATAAATAAGCAATAATAAGAAAATTATATTTCAATGATATTGCATGTTGGTGCAAGTTCTACAAAATAACTGTAATTATTTATACAGTACATAATTGATTCGATAACATTTTTACAATGAAAGTGCTATAATTTGTTTATACTCAGTTCGTTACTGTTGGTCTCTGTCTGACGTTGCGTTTAAATTTGAAGCCGCCACTGCGGCTGCCTCCTTCATAGTCTCAACTTTGGCAACAATTTTCAAGGCTGGTCCTAACTTCATTCCCATCGCATTAACTAAGTGGTTTTCCTTGAGCAGAAGCAAAGCTTGCCCATCAATTTCTTGTTGTTCAAAATCGTCAACGTAATCGCTGCAACCTGGAAGATTCTTGATAAAATCGCAAACTTCCGAAACGGTCCAGTTAACCATTAATGGTGTTTCGACAATAGCCACCTCAGCTGCTGCCTGATTATTGGAGGAGATTTGCGATTGCGATGCAATACCAGGTTGCTGCATTGTTGCCGAAACATTAGCTGCTGCTCCTGGACACTCAGTTTTTTCAGGCATCGAATTATTGACAGTCGTCTCGTTGATGGTACCTTGAACCTTACAGGTTCCAGCATGATCTGCCACATGGTTATTGCTGTTATTGCTACTTGCGTTGAAAGCAAGATCAGCCGCGTGTTGCTCTCCTATTGAAGCCTTTGCTTGCCGCGCACAAATGAGCGAACAGAATCGTTTCTTTTTCAGCTTGGCCTTGTGTTCGTGTTTTCCGCAGTTTTCACATGGAACCATGTCCGGTGCTAGCGAGTTATTATCTAATGAATTATTGTCGTCGTTAAGCGCCTTTTTCTTTTCTGTTTGAAATAAAAAAACTGTAAACTACTGAGAAATACCAATTGATTAAATACGTACTGGGCGGTTCATCAACGGAGTCCTTATCAGCATAACGTTGTCTCGTAACTGGAAACGGTTCATTTGCCTCCTGGATGATAAAACCATCTATAACATGTGTTAGAACATTCGGTTTGATCATCGCTTTTGGCAAATCTTTTTCCGCTTTAGCTGTGGTAGCTCCCGGGGTAGGTTTGGGTGAAGCTGAAATAGTTGCTTTATTGGTAGAACCCTCATCAGGTGTTGATGAAGAGGCCGTGGTGAATTGCGCATCACTATTGGACGTTTTTTTACTGTCATCTTGACCAGATGTGGCAGTTGATTGCTTGCTTATGTTACCTGAAGCAAGAAACAAACAAAATAAATTAAGTTACTATACATTATAGAAAAGAATTATTTAAGTGGAAATAAGCCAAAACCACATAACTCGATTTTAATATTATTTTTGATACTCTGAAAAAGTGTGTATATTCTTAATCAACATCACTATCTGAGTAGATTAAGTGATGTCCACCTGTCCTCCTATCTCCTACACAAAGTGACGTAACTAAAATGTCAATATCTTTTAAAAATTCTACAAAAATTAATCACTCAAACACTTGAAATTTCGTACATTAGTTTTGGTATTGGATGTGCCTTGAATTTTGCCAAAATCTAATGGAAACCACACCTACTTTCCATATAAAGTGCCGTTATTAATATAGCAAAACCTTAAAAAATTTCACAAAAAGTAATGTATTAATATTTTTCATACAAGCGATGATATTTAAAACGTAAAATGAGGTTGAAATTTTGATAAATTGAATAAAAACCACGCCTATCTACCACACAAGACGTGATCAAAAAAATAAAACCTTCATAACGTCCGATATTTTATAAAATATACGAAATGGATGTTTGTTTACTTTCGGCCAAGCCAAAGATAATGCATTCCCTTCTAGTTATACCCCACGTTTAAAAAACGAAAAAGGGGTATATTAATTTTGTCACTCCGTTTGTAA